>CAUYRT010014022.1:0-12849 GCA_963574885.1 Lepilemur ruficaudatus
GATATGCTCGAAAAGTAGTTGGGGAGCGGAATTAGGGGTCTCAATAGGGGAAAGGAATTCCTCAAAAACTAATTCATGTGATTAACTGTACACCTCGGTAAATTCACTGAAAATCATTTAATTGTACACTTAAAATGAAGTGTTGGCTGTACGTAGATACAGTTGGAGCACTATGTATGTACTTCATGGACTACTTTGACAGAGTAGGTTTTTGAATGTAACAAGATAAGTCAACTTGAGTGGTAATATATTTTGGGAAATCAGCTCACTACAAATTGTGACTGCAAACGCTTTGTAGTTTTCCCCCAATAAAAAAAAAAAAAAAAACCAAAGAAACTTACTCTTCCACAGTTCTGGAGGCTAGAAGTCTAAAACCAAGGTGTTGGTAGGACCGTGCTCCTTCTAAACTCTCTTGAGGAGCACCCTTCTTTGCTTCTGCTAGCTTCTGCTAGCACCAGGTGCTCTATAATTGTGGCAGCATAACTCCAATCTCTGTATTCATCTTTCCATGACAATCTTCTCTCTGTGCCCGTGTCTTCACATGGCATTCTCCTCTCTCTATTTGTCTTTGTCCAAATATCTCACTATCAAATTGGTTTTAACTGATCAACACTTAAGTGCACATATAGTAACAACATTCATACAGTGTCAGGCAGATGGGACGGGGTGTGGTGTGCACAGTCTGGGGGATGGACACCCTTGAAGCTCTGACTGAGGTGAGGCAAAGGCAATATATGTAACCTAAACATTTGTACCTCTGCAATATGCTACAATTAAAAAAAATTTAAAAAGTAAATAAAAAATAAAATGTAAATGTGAACTCATAACATTAAAAAATAAATGAAATAAAATGAAAAACTAAATTTCTCTCCCTTTGTAAGGACACCAGTCACATCAGAATAAGGCTTATCCTAATGACCTCATTTTAGCTTGATTATATCTGTAAACACCCTATTTTCAAATAAGGACATATTCACAGGTAGTTGGGGTTAGGCCTTCAACATAATTTTTAAGGGTACATAATTCAAACCATAACATGTGTCCAACCATAAAACATTTATTTGCAAAGACTATACTGAGACCTATACCCCATTGATCATAGTTTGAAAGTCCTGGACTAAGTCAGTGCTTCTTAAAGTAGTCCACAGACTCAGGCCTATTCTTGAAATATTTTACCCATCCACAATTAGATGCTTGGAAATTGAGAGTGAGCATTTCATAAACTTATATAAAAATCTGGCAAATTATTTTAATTTAATTCTCCCTATTGGTATATAGTAATCCTGGATATTTTGCACGTGTTAGGTTAATAAAAAGGTGATATTTCCCTGGTTATGTAGTGGTTCTCAAGTAGCTCATAGCAGAAAACACTGAACAAAGACACACAAGTGAGTAAACATTATGTATGTAAAAGGTTTTGGCTGATAAATATGCATATGGATAAAGGCTATTTTGCAGGATTCATTTCCAGTTTCCTACTAGAAAGAGAAAATATGGGCTTTCAATATTTGTCTACATAATAAGAAGAAAACACTGTGGAGAGTTTAACTTGTGATGGTCTGGACCCAGATTCAGCTTTGAAAATCTTTATTCTTATTCTAAAAGAGGGTATAATAATGACAATAAAATAATATATAACAATCATCAATGTGGGTGATAAGGTCGTATTTAATTCTGGGAAGTATGAGGTAGTTATATGCTGACATCTGCAAGGAATAGCTTTCATAGAAGAGTCTACAGAGAGAGACAGAAATGAAGACTGCTTGACAGAAAAAAACATAAGGAAACTTCTCTGATAGCTTTCTATTTTTGTAGTTTCAGATTTTTCTTAAGGCTTGTCTGAATCCCTGCTCTTGAGGTCCATGAGACATGCCTCTATTCTAATAATAAAACCACCTCTTTGCTTAAGGTGTTTCTGTTACGGACAATCAAGGAAGCTTGACTAAAATAATATTTTCCACGTGTCACCTCAGTCTCAAAACCTCCAGTAAGGAATCATTGCCTACAGCAGGGTTGCCCAACGTCAGCGTTATTGACACTTTGGGCTGGATAATTCTTTCTTGTGGGGAGCTATCTTAAGCATCATAGGATGTTTAGCAGCATCTCTGGCCTCTACCTTCCAGGTGCCAGAAGCACCCCTGAGTTGTGACAATCAAAAAAGTCTCCAGACGTTGCCAGACTATTCACCATTCAGTGGGGCAAAATTGCCCCTAGTAGAAAACCACCGGACTATAAGATAAGCTTGATGCTACCAACAGTGGCCATAGGAGAGTCCATTCACATCTCCTTCTGGCATTTTTTTTTCTTCAATTCATTATGTTGCAAAGTTGGAGGCTCTTTACTGGCTTATCAAAAGTCACGGAATCCAACAATATTGCCAGTTGCAAACCAGTTTTGCTGGCGATGATCTTCTCCATAGATGTGCCTAGACCCTCAAAACAATGAATCCACAGACACTCTCTGGAGAATTCTTACACTTGATTCTCTGCTTTGTTCCTCAGGTCCATATGCTTCTCTGCTGTTGATTTTCACCTGGTTCACCATCAGGCTGGGAAAACTCCCATCCAATCAACACTTCCACAGTGACGCACAGGCACATATACTAATTGTTCTGGTAATGGTGTGCACAACGCGGCACTTCGTACTCTCCAAGGCTATTAGGAAAGGCTCTAGGTTTCTTACAGATACGGTGTGTTGTAAAATTGTGTGGATGGTCATTTGCATATTGTTCTAACCAGACTATCTTTTTCACCTTTGGCTCTGTCAGGATGGCTACAAAGTAGAGCAAGTTCTGAAATTCTCCAGCTTATGTGATAGAACATATGTATTAAAGATTAAAGTTTCTGGTAAATAAGAGATGTGAAAGGAGAGCCATTCAGGGGATATAGTCATCATCCCTGGCCTCAGCAAGCCTCACGCTGAAGGGGTGTCGGGGCCACTTAAGATGCTATCTTTGAGACATCAACTAATGTATTTATTCAACAAATGTCTGTTGGACATCTGCTATGTGATGGCATCCTAGGAATCAAAAATACAGAGCTGAAAAAAAAAAGACAAGGTTCTTGATCTTACAGAGCTTACCTCCTTTACATAGAGTCATTTATAACGTTTGTCAGTACATAAATAAATGAAAAAACCCACCTAAACCCATGAGTGGAACTAGGAATATGCTCTTTCTATTTTAGATAGCATGACCTTGGAGGGAGTTTTTCAAGAGGAAACAACTGAACTGAGACTTAGTGATGAGGGGGTAGGAATAGCCATATGAAGATCTGGGAAAAGAACAGAACCACAAGGGCAAAATCCCTGATGTGTTTTCAGTGCGACTGAAGCCTAGTGAACGAGGGACAGAATGATAAGTGAGCTTTACGAGGCAGACAGGAACCAGACCATCTGAGAAACGTGGGATTTATTCTAATCACGATGAGAAGACATTAGAGGATTTTAAACATGTTATTGATAGGATGGGAATCACATTTTAAAATAGTTAATTTAGTTATGAGTGATTTTCCAGAGATACATTCACAGCAAGAAAGAGAGAAGTTACATTTCTCTGCGTCCTTTCCTGGCACAATGGTCCCCACTGAATGGTCTCCAATGAAATATCTGAGCAGTTTAGGTCGTCGAGAAATCTCTTGTGTTCCCGATACAGGTAGATCCCTGACAGCAGAATCAGGATTTCATGTTAATATTGACTTTCCTTGATGAGATAATAGTTAAGCTATATTTGGAATCTTTTATATGTATCTGAATTTGTGTGAAAAATGTGAGAAATTGGTTGGCTTCTGTATTATAAAATTGAATAGAAATAGATAAGAACAGAAAATAGCACAACAATTCTTCAACTGGTTTTACGGTCTAGTATTAACAGTTTTGCCCTTTTTTCTGTCAATAAGACAGTCAGTATAGACACCTTGTCAGTATAAATTACCTTTCATTTTGTAGCACTGTATTTTACAGCTAAAGTGAATGGGAATAGCTAAAAAACTCTTTATGTCTATTTTTGAAAATTTTTAATACAAAAAAAGTACCCAGCACTTCAATTCTGGCAAATATTGTCAAACTAGATATCCTGAAACCCAACTGAAACAAAATATCTAATAATGCTGGATAAAGTACTATATGTCTTAAATATATAGCTGAGCTCATATGAAAATAAAGGGCTAAAACCAAAAAGGGAGTTCAAAACTAGCTGACACCATCACTGATGCTATGACTGGACTAATCTTTGAAATGAAGAAGCTAGGATGCTGCTAGATATGTGGAAAGGAGATAAGTTTCTGACCCCTGTAATGTAGAGTTGGAACAGATTCGGGCATGAATTTCATGTGCACTAAGGACCCCATAATCAGCGAAAGGTGTTCAGAAAAACTAAGCATCCAAGCAAAAGAGATAATAGGGAAACTAATCTGTTTTGGCCTTTGCTCTGAGTGGGAAATAAATGCTTTCTTTGCAATTACATAATATCAATCTGGCCTTCGTATAGGTTTGGGATTTGAATTTTCCAGAAAACACATGTACAGTGACATACACACTAGCCCACACTAAGAAATTACCATAAAGCATTCTTTGGCAGGTAATGCCTGGGGGCCAGGAACAGTAAATGTAAGGCATATGTCTTCTCAAGTCTCAGGGAATGCCTTCAGAGAAAGCCCAATAAACACAAGTTTACAATCCAAATTTATATCTAGCGTATTTCATTATTTTTGGGGAATGAAAGATTAGTTAAAAAGAAAAAGATTATAATGGGGAAGTAAAGAAAGGAAGGAAGGACAGTTGGAGAAAAGGAAGGAATTTATATCTAGATACATCATAGAAATATTGAAGAACTCCAAAGACAATAAGACATTAAACCAGAACGTTATTAAGAAAAATTTGACAGCATGCATCAAAATTTAAGTTGCATATACGCTTATATTTGACCATTTTATCTAAAAGAAGGTAGCCCCTTCAGTTTACCCTTTCTCTTACGGTACTTTATTTTTCTTTACGGCACTTAACACCAGGCATAATATTTAAGCATAAATTTATCTATTGCCTTTTGAAACCACTAAAATGTCAACTCCATGAGGATCAGTGTACCAATTTACTCTAGTTTCACCAATACACGGCATGTACACATACATATATATGCATATACATACATAGACACATTTGAGTACATGCATGTAATATATATAAATATATAAAATATATAATATATATTTTGTATGGTTATACAAAACATAGTCACAAATATGCCTTATATATTGGTATATAATATGTAATATTCATAATATATGCAGTATGTTATGTACCCCATAAGTAACATTATAAGTATTTTGATCTAATATTTATGCTATAGCCAAATGTAGAAATAATCTACAAGTCCATAAAATAAGAATCAAAGCATTGTGGTCATACTACTTTATCTCATACAATGGATCTGTTTGTACCTGTATGGAAAAATGTGCAAGACATATTAGGTGTAACAGAAAAATATAAATGTAGTAGGTGATGTCATTTATGTAAAATATTATCCCATTTGAATATCATATTTTTGGAAAAAAACTGCATATTTCTAAGTGTAAAGGAAAGTTCTTGCCAAAATGCTGGGGCGATAACTTCCAGGGAAGATGGTGAGTGGCACGAGGAACCTGTGCAGGCAGGATCTTCACTTATATTCTTCTGAATTCTTTGACATTGAAATAAAAGAAAATGTGAAAGGTACAGGGAATAGACCTGTAAAATCATTAATTCTAAAAATATTTTTAAAGTGTCTTTAAAAATATCCTTTTTAATACCTCTGACATTATAGCCTGTATACAGTGAAACATCTGGTGTAGTTAACGCCAACTCAAGTTGACTGCTGTCTAATTATGTAGCTAAGAAACCAATTTTCCGCATAAACAACTAGTGACTATTCACTTCAATGACATCAAGCCATGCCACAGGTAATTTTGTTTGTCGGAGTAGATTATTAAACACTCAGCATTCTCTATCAATCTATTGATCAATTGAGCCATCCATCATCTATCTACCCAACCAACTTTATTTGTTAACAGTGTTTCAAATCATAGACGAAACTGTTTTCAAATCTACTAAGGTTCTTTTAAAAACTGATTCAGTATAACACTGTATTGGGTAGAGGCCCAGCATCTGCTCTTTATACATGTTTTCCAGATGTCTGTCTTAACCTTTAAGAAGCACTATTCTACTGAAAAAATACAGAAATTTGAAGCAAGCTTAGGGAAAGGTAAAATCTGTGGACAAAATGGAGGCCGCCTTCTAGTACTTCAATGAAGTATCAACCGTGTATGGTATCTTCCTACGATATCTTATCAACCTTAGCTCTCTCTAAGTGAAAATCTGCTACTATGAAAATATCCCAATTTTCAAAAATTCCTCCAGATTAATCCCCACATGTTATCCTCCCCCAGACCCTCTTCACATTGGAGCTTAGGTACCAGGATTCCAAATAAGTTCTTACTTTTAACACTCACAGTATTTTCACGGCCTCAACACTGAGCCTTAAACAATGAGAAGTTCTACTCTTAAAGTCCTCAATCCCCTCAGATGAAAGGTCCAAACATCAATCCTCATTTCCTTCCTCTAGACATTGTCTTCATTTAAGTGCTCAGTATTAATACTGTTGTTTGCCAGTCTTTGAAAAACTTTGACATTTTAATCTAACTTGTATTTTGCTTCATCTAGCTCTCATGTGATCACTTTTTCCTCCCTCCTCATAGAAAGAAAAGGTTAAGAAAATCAAAGAAAAAAGGAAAGTCTCAATTCTTTTGCTCTGTGTGTATTTTATAAATAACTCTGAGCTATATTTCTCAAAATGAGCAAAAATGATACACAAATTACTATTTTAGCCAATACTAATATCTTCTATTTATTTATAGACTAATTAAACAAATTTATTGAATGTCTACAATGTGTTGCAATACAACAGTGACTAAACAAAACCAAAGCTTTGCCTTCTGGTAATGGACATTCTTGGGAAAGAGAAAGAACACATCAACCCTGAATATTGTTGTCTCTCTCCACCTTACCACAAGGCAGTTTCTCAAAAATGGCTTGCTTTCCATTGCTTTGTCTCTTTTGACTTCTGTGTCAATTGTTCTCTCTGAATTTAAAAAAAAAAAAAAAAAAGGAGCACATATTAAATAGTATGTTTCTCTTAAAAAGTGTCATTTTTTCTTTTATACACCTGTGTATTTTTTAATTGTGATAAAATACATATTACATAAAATTTACTATCTTAATTTATTTTATTTTATTTTTATATTTATTTATTTTTTTTGAGACAGAGTCTTACTCTGTCTCTCTGGGCTCCAGGGATTCTCTGCCTCAGCCTCCTTGGTAGCTGGGACTACAGTTGTATACCACCGTGCCCAGCTAATTTTTTCTGTCTTTAGTAGAGATGGAGTCTAACTCTTGCTCAGGCTGGTCTCGAACTCCTGAGCTTAAGTGATCCTCCTGCCTCAGCCTCCCAGAGTGTTAGGATTATAGATGTGAACCACCATTCCTGGCCTACCTTAACCATTTTAAAAGTGTATGGTTCAATAGTGTTGAGATCATTCACATTATTGTATAATCAATCTATACAATATTTGCATCTTACAAAACTACACCCACTGATCATCATCTCCCCATTTCCCTCTTCCCCTAGCCTCTGCCAATCACCATTCTAGGTACCTCATATAAGCAAAATAATTCAATATTGGTCTCTTTGTGATGGGCTTATTTCACTTAGCATAATATCCTCAAGGTTCATTCATATTACAGCATTCATGTTGTAGCCTTTTTAAGGGTACATTCCACTGTAAATGCATATATCACATTTTGTTTATCCATTCATCTGTCTATGGACAGTTAGGTTGCTTCCATATTTTGGCTATTGTGAGTAATGTTGCTATGATCATGAGTGTTCAAATATCCTTTTGAGACCCTGCTTTCAATTCTTTTGAATATATGCCTAGAAGTGGAATTGGTGGATCATACAGTAATTTTAATTTCTTAATAAATTGCAATACTGTTTTCCATAGCACCCACCCACAGTGTACAGTAGGTCTCCTAATAATGTCATTTCATTCAATAACCAATAGTCATCAGTTATAACATCGATGAGGAAAAAAAAAATCAATTCCCAGCTGGGGCCACTGTCCGTGAGGAGTTTGCAGGTTCTTGTCACGTCTGCATGTGTTCTCTGGGTACTGTGGTTTCCTTGAAGTCCCAAAGCTGTGCACATGAGATGAATTGGCATGTCTACATGGTCCAAGTGAGAGAGAGAGAGCGCTCACGTGTTTGTGTTTGTGTGTGTGTGTGTGTGTGTGCATGTGTGCGTGTCTGTGTGTGAGTGCACCCAGCGATGAGATGATATCCTGGCCAGGGCTGGTTCCTGCCCTGCTCTCTGAGCTGCTGGGATAGGCTCTGGCAACCATGAACTGGAACCACTGGGCAAATAATTATCTTACTTGTTTTTATTAATCTTTCTTAAATATATGCATAGCTCATATTTATCTCAATGTTTAATGCAAAAAGTGTTTGGGATCTTTATTTAGGAGTTTGGTGGTGTTTTTGTAACCAGAAATATGCCTTAGGAACTTAGTACTAGTTTATATCAATTAACCTATGATAAAATTGGTTTTGTTTATGCATCACTTCTCTTAAAGCTGGAGTTTCCAAGAACCTATGGAGGACATTAAGTGAGGGCTTACTGTACAAGGGTTCTAATTTCTCTGTATTCTTGCCAACAGATGTTATTTTCTCATTTGCTGTTGTCAGTAGTCATTATGAGTATGCATTCATCTCTATTTTTGTAATATAGAGACATTAAATATATATTAAACACGCAATTTATTTTTAGCAATAATAATTGACTTCAGCACATATTTCAGGCATCTTTTCACTCGCTGTCCCTTTGCTCTTCCCAGGTCTTCACAGGGTCGGATACTTTGGCCTTTCTATTGCACCTTAAATGAAAGACCTTCCTGGCAAAGACCTTTCCTAGTTGGTGTAATATAAAATAATTACTCTTTAAATCATCACTTTATCCAAATAATCTGCATAACACTGATCACTGTCAGAATTTTGTTTATGTCTGTATGCATATGTATGAATTTAATGTTTGCTTATATTTTATTTATTTTCAACTTAAAAACTATTACATTTAAGTTGAAATTTAAATCATCAATTACAATTTAAAATTTATGAGGGCAAAGACTATGTCTTTTTTATTCATCACTGTATCCCTGGTGCCAGTGTTTGATAAAAATATTTATTGAATTTGATAAATTATAAGGGTAAGAATGTTTAAATACATGGAGTAAAAAAAATTCCAGATAATTGTATGAACTCTTCTCTTTGCTTGTGTAGACACAGCTTTGGTACTTGTGATTTTGTAAGTGTAATGGCACAGTAGTGATTTTACAATTCCCATAAAATTAAATCTGTAGATTCAGAAAAATAAAGGCCACAGTGAAAGTAATGGGTCATATCGACTTTTAATAGAAATTATTGAATGTGTCCACTCTGTGATGGTTTTTAGCCTTCTTTATAGTTAGAAAATACAGAGAGTGTTACAATGGAGTAGGAAATGTTTTAAATTGTCAAGTTAAAGGCTTACTTTTTACTCTATGATTCCTTATTTTATCACAATGACACAACATAAAGTTCAAAGCATATAATGGGGTGAGAAGAAGAAAGACTTTCAAATACCTGGCAGGCATATCTTTCAATTTAATTCACCTGTCAGCCCAGGCAATGGTGAGTGAACCTATTATTGGCAGTCTCGTACCATAGTTACTTTCAGACTCTCACTCTCTTCCTGTCTGCATAGAACAAGTCACCAAATTACTCTCCACTCTGTCTCCTTGGAATTCTTTTGGAGATTCTTAGAGTAAAAAATCTTGATCAGAACAAAGTGGTGTGTCACATTTCTCCCCTTTTGATAAGGAGAGATATTTAATCTTTGTAGCACTGAAAAATAATCTTTTTAGTTCAAATACTTTATCAATTTTATTATAAATGAGAGGCAATCTACCTGTGCTTGCATCATTCATCATAATGAAATAATCACCTCATTTATTTTGCTTTGTAAGACAGAAAGAAAGCAAAGAAGAAAGAAAAAAGAGGATGAGAGGATTACAGGAAACAGGAATTATATTTCTGAGTCAGCCAGTTTCCTTTCGCTAGGTCAGACGTTGGGTTTACTTTTCCTTATTTTCTACCACAGCACGTGGCATGGTGCTACACATAGAATCTAAGCTCATTAAATATATGTGCATTGAACATGTCTGAGGACAGATAAAATCAAAACTGAGACTTAAGCATTAAAAGATTATTTTCAAAAAAATGTAAAAGCCATAACTTTCATGCAGATATAAAAATGATCATATGTTAAAAATTTTTATACAATTCATTAATGAGGAAACTGGTGAGGTGTTACAACCAATTCAAAGAAAAATCCGAGGACAGACACACCTATAAATAGGAATTTTGGAATCTATGTACAAGTGGATGCGAAGATGGTAGTTCTTGGAGTGAGGGGTTTTCCCTTCTACTAGCTAGTATTAATTTGCATATATCCATACAAAAAATTATTGTGCCTTATTACCAATTATCTACAGCTTTCAGAGTTGTGAAATGGTTACCATACAATTAAGATCAGATAACCTAATGCGTGTGCTATAGATAATGTACCCATTTTTTTCCTACGTAAGTAGAATATATATGCGAATCCTTCCCCTTCAGTACTACTTGCCCCTCTCTTGGTTCTAAAACTATCACAACGAGGAGACTCTTATGCTCAAAGACAGCTATCAGTCATGATCTCATAATTATTTGGGGGCCAAACTAACATAGAGGTATGCATTTTAACATAAAATTATGACAGGGAAAATATTCTTAGACAAAAATCATAACTGTATTATGATCTCATTTTGGATAATGGAAGAAATGTTTTGGACTGAGGGCCCTAACATGAATTCCTTAATTCCTAATACATGAAAGTTTAGGTTTATAGAATTTAAATAGCATTTCTTTTTATAGATAAGGAAAGAAGAGCTTGGAAAGGTTGAAAAAGAGGCCCTACGTAATATGCTAGTTGGTGGTAAACCCAGTTGTCTTGACTCCAGAAATTATTTTTCCGTTTCTTTGAATAAGATGCATTCATGAGCACTGTTCCACATGAGAGCTCAATCATGGTAATTATCACCATAAATGTGATCCAGGAGCAAACAAATGTTCATCTTGTACCTCACCTTGACTGGAAGTCTTCCTCAAGAATGATGACATTGTGCACAGACAAGGACAGGGAAATAATAACTTTAGGTGTCATGAAAGGCCGAGACGGCATTCATGCCAGTATTACTTAAGATAATTCATGCAAATTGCTTGACACACAGTGAATACTCAATTAATGTTAGTTAATATTAATAAAACATAATAATAAAGAATCTCATGGCAAACATTTTTTCACAGGTATCTCAATTTTTACATGACCTGGTTGTGCCACCTTCAGTATATGAGGCAGGGTACGGACTACATACATAACATTTTAGCTTTGCTCTAATTCAATAATTTTATATCTTATGTCAAATGGTTTACTTGCACATTTCCTACAGATGGAAGTTTGTACATTGGCTGTACCCAAAAAAGGTCTTTGAATCTTCCTGGAAATATATCAGTATTCCACAGAGAGGTCATGAACATCAGCCAGAAGTCACATGTTTTCAGTGACCAGTGATGTTGCCCTCTGCTACCTGGTGGATGACGTCATCTTTCAGGAGCCTCATCAGGACATGGACCAAGTGCCATAATTGAGTTACACATGAACACTGTCTAATTCAAACATAAATTCAGATTATCCACTCTGCTAAAGAATTTCTATTTTGATTGCTATAATAATGATATTGAACATTATTTTCTTAATAGAGAATTAGGAACTGCCAGAGGCACAATCCATCTGTAGCACCAAGAAGGAAACAATAAAAAGAAAGGTTTATATATTTCTGTTTTTAACTTGTTATGATTAGTACCCCAATGACCAGAGCTATTGAAATCATTTGGTCCAGATTTTCTGCCGAGTCTACAAAATGGGCTTTTATCCAAAAAGGAGATTTCTATATTCCTATGAAAATAAAGAGGAAGGGAAAAAAAGTAACCTTTCAAAAGTGTTTTTAGTTGTTCAAATATAAAGAAACGAAATGACCCATTTCGTTGTTAGGTTCTCCCACTTCTTTTCTTCTTTTTAATGAAAGGTTATTTGGATTCTGAAGTCATGCTGAAATTGGGTCCACTGAGTGATAAAATTCCTCTCTTTCTTTGCTTCAGCTCTGTAGAAAAGAGCAGATATTTTAGTTAGTTCTTGAGACTTATAAGTTATACAGCCTAAACCAAAAATGCCATTTATTCATTTGACAAAACTCTCTATTGGATTTGCAGGGAAAGTACAAATTTCTCTATCCTAGGGTGATTCTATCTCAAATCTTACTAGATATCTTTATGATTTTGTTTCCTCTTCTGAAAAGTCATTTTCATGATACTTTTTGAAAATATCATCTTTCCAGATCTCACTATCCCCATAAATTGAAATTCATTTCTTCATAGACAACAGAACAATTGTTTTCTTTTTTTTTTTTTTTTTTTTTAGAAAGAGTCTTACACTGTTGCCCGGGTTAGAGTTTGTGCCGTGGCATACGCTTAGCTCACAGCAACCTTAAACTCCTGGGCTCAAGCAATCCTTCTGCCTCAGCCTCCTGAGTAGCTGGGACTACAGGCACGCGCCACCATGCCCAGCTAATTTTTTCTATATATATCTTTAGTTGGCCAATTAATTTCTTTCTTTCTATTTATAGTAGA
>CAUYRT010014023.1:0-10099 GCA_963574885.1 Lepilemur ruficaudatus
TTTTTTTTTTTTTTTTGAGACAGAGTCTCACGGTGTTGTCCGGGCGAGAGTGCCGTGGCGTCAGCCTAGCTCACAGCAGCCTCAAACTCCTGGACTCAAGCAATCCTTCTGCCTCAGCCTCTTGAGTAGCTGGGACTACAGACATGCGCCACCATGCCCGGCTAATTTTTTCTATGTATATTTAGTTGGCCAATTAATTTCTTTCTATTTGTAGAGACGGGGTCTTGCTCTTGCTCAGGCTGGTTTCAAACTCCTGGCCTTGAGCAATCCGCCCGCTTCGACCTCCCAGAGTGTTGAGTTTTGATGAGGTTAAATTTTACGTATTTTTCCTTAGTTGCTTGTACTTTTGGTATCATATCTAACAAATCATTCATTGTCTAATCCAAGGTTATGAAGATTTACACCTGTGTTTTCTCATGATAATTTTATTGATTTAGCTTTTACATCCAGGTCTTTCCCCCAGCCTAATGTCATGACAGATTAACATTTAGATATTTTTTGACTCATTTTAAACTCCTGTCTTTCTTACCTACCCTTAATTGAGTTCATTGGCAAATCTGATCAACGCTACTGTGAAGTTATATTCATAATCTGGTCGTTTCTCACTGTGGCCACTGCTATCACCTTCAGCAAAGCACTATTTTTATCTGGATTATTGCACAGTCTTCAAATTTTCTTCTACTGATCTCCTGCTTGCCAACATGTCAACTCCTTTTTACTATAGTAACAGGATTTACCTTTTGAAATGTATGTCAGATTATGTCACCTTTTTGCTCTAAACTCTTCCTTTGTTTCCTTACAGTGACCTACAAGGTCCTATATCACCTGGCCTTTTTGCTACCTCTTTGACTTCATGTCCTAAGATTTGCTTCATTGCTCCCTTCTAGCTATGTCTGTGCTTTATTGTTTCTTGAAAATGGCACTTTCCTCCCTTCAGACCTTTGAAAATGCTGGTAATTCAGTTTATAATAAAGTAGCATTTCAAAGGTGGGTAAAATCTTTAATAAGTGATTTAAGAGCGCTGAAGCTCATGAAGATCAAATCACTTACAAGGAAATAAAGATCTTTTTCTATTTAAGGATATTATGAGGATGATCTACTCCAAGTTAGTAGTGTTAATAGTTTAACAGTGTTTTTTGTTGGAAATCAATTATATTTACTTATACAAAAGTGAGCAGATGCAATGTGTAAATTTGAACAATTGATTGAACAACTGTCTACTGATTAGATAAAAGTTATTAAAAATCCATTGGACTGGAATAAGTCCAATGGAAGATGTATAGGACCTCTACTGAGAAAACTTTGAATTAGAGAGGTTAAAGAAAACCTAAATAAATAGTCAAGACCATTTTCATGGAGAAGATTCATTATTTCAAAATTATCATTATTTGACTAAAATTTTATTATTGTATATCACGATATATTAACAGAAGTACAGTAATTTATGGGGTCTAATACTGATGAAAAGATGAACAAGTAACACAATAGAATAGAGTCCAGAATTAGACATACACATATGTGGACACGTGTTATGATAAAGGTGTTACTGCACCAGTTTCTTCAATAAATATTGCTCAGTATCTCAGTCAGATATTTACATAGGGGGAAAAAACACCAAAAAACCAAGCCTTGACTTCTGCGTAACAATTTCAGATGAGTTGTAGCTTTAAACATTAAAGATTTTGTTTATAGGAAAATTTCGATAAGTATTTCAATTTATGGCCAGGCACGGTAGCTCATGCCTTTAATCCTAGCACTTTGGGAGGCCGAGGTGGGAGGATCATTTAAGGCCGGGAGTTGGAGACCAGCCTGAGCAATGCAGGAAAGACCCTGTCTCTACAAAAAAATTTAAAATTAGCTGGGCATAGTGGCACATGCCTGTAGTTTCAGCTACTTGGAGGCTGAGGCAGAAAGATCGCTTGAACCCAGGAGTTTGAGGTTGCTGTGAGCTATGATGACACCACTGTGCTCGAGCCTGGGGAACAGAGCAAGACCTTGTCTCTTATGAAAAGAAAAATTCAATTAATTTTATTTATACGAGGGCATTTAGATTTTAAAATTTGTTCTCATACCAGTTTTGGTGATTTCTGTCTTTCTAGACATTTGTTCATTAGGTTGTCTGATTTATTGAATGAAGCTGTAATATTTATATTATAAATTTAATAACTATAGACTGTCTCGTGATACAGGAATTCTCTCTTTTTTTCTTGATCAGTCTACTTGGCGATGTAGTTTTGCTTCTAGCTGTAGGCTTATTTTTCAGGGGGTGGGGTGAGAAATATGCTGATTGTCAAGTTTAACAAGTTTCTTTCTTAGTTTGTTGACAGGTTTTGTTTTTGTTTTCTTTTTTTTTTTTTTAATAATTGGGCATTGAATTTAGTAAAGTCAATATGACAATGACTGTGCATTTCCTTTTGAATCTGTTACAAAATTAATTGTATTGGGTGGTTTCCCAATGTTAAACCTTTCTTGCATCATGGGATAAACCCCAGGAGTGATTATTTTTAATCCTTTTTATCTATTCCTGGATTTGATTTTTGCATATGTGTTCATGAGGGAGGTTCATCTATAATTTTTTTTGTTACGCTTTGTCTGGTTTTTGTTTCATAAAGCTCTAGCAAAGGGTTCCTTCCTGGATACTTTCTATGATCCTTTGCATAGGATTGTTGTATCTTCCTTGTATCTTTTGAGTTTCTGTTATTGGGTGCATGTACATTTATGATTATTATATTTTCTTGCTGTGTGACCCTTTATGAACCATCCTGTGTCACTGTTGATACTCTTGTTCTTAAGGTTTGTTTTATCTGATGGTAATATATCCATTTCTGTGCTTTTGGTTACTATTTGCATGTTATGTATTTTTCTATTTTTTAGTTTTAAGGTAGTTTTGTCTTTTAATTTGTTGTTCTAGACATAACATACTTTCATCAGTATCCACGCTGTCTCCTATTTTTAAATGTTTATAAAAGAAGTTATGAACAGGAAAGACAATATTGAGTGTGTATATGTGCATGTATATATACACATATATACACACACTCTATATACTACCTGTTTGATTCCATTGACTCTTAATAATGGTGCACATTTTCTTTTTTGTGTGTTTCTTTATTTGATATTTTATGTCAAACACTGTGTATAAAGGAACAGTACAGACTGTGGTAATCTATATTTATTAATACATATGGAAATGCCTTGTTTTCTGTCAGGCCATTAAGAGAGTGTTGAGTTGATCTGGTGTGTAGATGAGGTGGTTTGGGGCTCCATTGTAGTGATAGAACAGAAATGGAATTTCCTAGTTTCCTACAGAGTATTTCTAAATTTTCATATTATCTCCTTTATAAAGTCCTTATCTCTGTATTTTTATATATACAATGAACACATATACCCATATAGCAAATATTACTTAGTAATAACAAACAACCCAGTAAAAAACAGAAGAAACATTTTTAACATGCCCAGCTGAAAAAAATCACAAGGATGCAACAGTAATCACTTGTTAGAATTATTCTGCATCAGCAAATGAAATTGTTCTGTTTTAACAAATGAACAAAATTAATAAAGCATGCATATTAAATACTACATTTTTCTTTTTTTCTCACCCATTATTAGCATCTGTTGCTCAGAGTTACGTGCCTCCAATTTTGAAAAATAATCTGTTAGTGTGCTAAATATTTTGTGATAATTCTAATCTTTGATTTTTTGAAGTAAGTATTAAACTTGAATATTTATAGTAATATCCTACAAGGAGTAGTATAATATAAAGTAGTACTTTTGGATGTATTTTAGGAATTTCACATTAAAGATGTTTATAAATAAATTATTTTCCTAATTATTTATAAATCTTAGACATGGAGAAAAATATTGTTTATTTTTTAATATATTGAGTCAATCAGAAATGATATACTTACACTGAATAATAGTTGTCCTAGATTTTTGTATACATGTGGTTTGGGGAAATTCAGCAGTTATTTAAAATAATAGATTACATAAATCCATTTTATGTTTAATGCCATAACTGAAACATCGTTGGAAAAACCTTTTTAGTAAATAGCCAATTTATTAATCTTAGCCTATTTTTAATTGTTTGAGATGAGATGTCTCTGTGTTGCCCATGCTGGTCTTAAACTCCTGGGCCCAAATTAGCCTCTTGCCTTAGCCTCCCAAATAGCTGGAATTACAGACATGCGTCAACGCATCTGGTTTGATCTTATCATTCTTAATGTAAAGTTATCTGATTCAAAATGAATGAAAACAAAACTTTAGTAAGAGAAAACATTTTTTGATCTGGTAGTTTGTTCTTCCATCACTTTTCTTCTAGTTATCTCTATCTTATATACAGGATTTTGTGGATGACATTTTCTTTAAGACGCAAATGTTTCATGCCTAAATATTATAAGAATTATTTAATTTTTAAATTGTATCGGTAGATACTTCTTTTCAACTAGGTGCTTTAACTTATTTATGATTCAATTTGTAGAATTTCATATTCACTTCTTTTTTCTGTTTTGTTTTTTTCCTCTAATTTTAGGATCCTCGTCGTCGTCTTGCAGGAGAAAATCGCTGCCTTTGATAGCTGTACTTTCACAAAAAAATTCTTTGTTACAAGTATGTACCAAATTGTTTTATTTCCTATCATATGCATTTGAGTTTATAAAACTTACTTGGTATAGTCAGAAAATGATTTGTAATCGAATCAACAGTATTTCATGGGTTTTCAATTATGATAATGTTCTCATTCAGTTATTTAATTGTATAATATGTATTATCAATTTTCAAACACATTTTTTCATATTACTGAGCAAGCTTTGTTCTATGTTACCTCAGTTACTCCTTATATACTCTTCCTGAGTAGTTGTGATTTAGTTTCATGTAGCTATTTTATACTCTCAAAGTTGTTGTTAAACTACTTAATTAAGATATCATATTTGAGGAGGTCCCTGGATTATCCTGTATGAAGGATCTAAATTCAGAGGAATATGTCAGTCTCTCTCTCTTTCCCACCTTCTTTCGCTCACCCTTTTAACTTCTACTATCCAAAATCTGGATCTAAACTGTGTGCTCACACACAGAGAATTAATACATTTTACAGAGAAAGGGAGGGAGGGAGACTGATTTTAAAAAATTAGCACATGCAGTTTAAAGGCTGGCAAGTCTGAGATTTGCAGAGCAGGCTGGCAAGGCTGGAAATTCCAGCAAGAGTCAGTGTTGCAGTGTTGAGCCCAAAGTTACGTGGAGGCAGAATTTTTTTTTCTTTACTGTAGTTCAGTAAAACAGCTGTAGCTGAGTTTTTCTTTTTGTTTCCCTCTCTTCCCCTCCCCTCTCCTTTTTGAGAAAGAGTGTTGCTTTGTCACCTGGGCTAGAGTGCTGTAGCGTCTCATAGGTCATTGTAACTTCAAACTCCTGGACTCAAGCTACCCTCCTGCCTCAGCCTCCCAAGTAACTGGGACTACAGGCGCATGCCACCATTCCCTGCTAATTTTTAAATTTTTTATAGAGAACAGGATTTTGCTCAGGCTGGTCTCAAACTCCTGGCCTCAAGTGATCCTTCTGCCTCAGCCTCCCAGAATGCTAGGGTTACAGGCATGAGCCACCACACTCGGCCTAGCTGAGTTTTTGCAGAGAGGCTGGTATGTATATGGTGCAGAGATAGTTTAGAGGATCTCAATTTTAGTATGACCAGGTAATCCCAAGTATGTTTGTTGCATTTTCTGAAATATCACATCTGTTTACACAGATGGTTACTGAATATCTACTGTACATCAAGCACTGGGTAGTAGAGCTCATGTTCTTGATACAAACAATACATTATACACTATATGTAATTATATACATCGTATACTGTATCTTATACCATACATAATATATAGTAGAATAATTTGTTATATAATACATTGTTTATGTGAAGAATAAACAAACTCATCCCCTCAGTGCTTGTAATCTCTTTCTCTCAGAGATATATAGCTGTTATGCATTAATATATCATATTTGTAATTCTCGTAATAATTAAGGAAATGGAACCTATGTAAGGAACCACATATGAATCTATCCATTTTTCTTCCAATTATATGGGGTATAGAGAAGTGAACCAGAACAGAGTAGAAACATTTCAGCCAGATTCAGATGCAAAGTTTTCTTGAGCATTTGTATTTCTATATTATCAATAGTCTTTTGCTGTTCTTTGTTAATCAGAGATATATGTATGGTGGCTTCTGTGATGTCATAATCCTCTGTTGTGACTCCATTTTAATTTTATACTTATAGTCTGTGTTTCTTAGTGACTTTCAGTTTTTCACATCAGGGCAGGAGCATAGAGCTACCTCCTTTTGTTCTTTATTAAACAAAGATATCTTGCTGCCTTAGCTGTGTTAAATTGGGGAAAAAAATCCAAAAATATTTGTTTTTAAAAATAGTTTGTTTAAATGGCAGAGTATGTTTTGAATTTCAATCCCTATTTAAACATTAGGCTCTATGGTACTTTTTATATTAAAAATAATATTACTTTTTTGAATAGCTGTTAACTTCTTATAATAAATGGCAAGGCATAAAGTCAGTTGTAGCAGTGACTAAAGAGAAGTAATAAATATAAATGTGTTAATAGTGGAGATATTTATCTTATAGAGCATATTTATATTATAGTTTTTATCGTGGATAAGTAAAAACCACAGATTTTAGTAATTGATTTAATATTCAGTATAAAATTTTAGAAGGAAAAGTCAGCATCACTGTAAAGCAGTAATTTAAAATAATTAGATTTGTATGTTAGCCTTATATCTATATTTGAAGGACACAAAAGTTTGTAATGATTTTGATACATTTTTATGAAATAGACCTTTTATAATACTCTATTGCATGGGAGAAAATGGATAAAATTATACATAATAATAATATGTTTTAGCCTTAGATTGGCATAATAAAATTTTGGATGAAATGATGTAGATATGGCTTTTATCTTATGTTATAACTACAATGAATGAAATTTGTTTCTACTAACATTAGTACCTGTCATTTAACCAAAAGGTGATAAAAATGTATATTTTTTAAATAAGGACTTATATTTTTAAAGAATTTTTTAAAAAAAACTCCTTGAATATTTTTAAATAAACTTCTATACTGTATATGGCTTTAAGTTCAATTTCCTTTAAAAGTTTTATTTCTTTAATTGATAGTATTTGTAGCTTTTCTCGGGGAGTATTTCGCAGTTTGAAATTTCTTAATAGAAGAATTTGTTTGTAGGAAGCCCTTACTTGGGTCAACTTAACAGATTTTCTGTACGACAGGAAAAAAGTAAATATGTAAAGCCCTGGAAAAATATATTGGCAGAATCAGTATAGAAGCTGGCACATTTTTAAAGAAAGCAATTAAAAAATTTTCATATTACTAATTTTAATATAATTTCTTGGTTAAACAATATATGATGGAAATAAGGGTAAAAATACTTCTAAGTGGAAGAGAGAATAGAGTATGTATTCTTCTTAGTTTTTATTGCTGTTTGAAATTATGAAATTCTTGTAGAAATAAAGTATATTTTTAGTTACCTTAAAATGGTGAAATGTACCTTATATATATAAATGTCTTCCATTTTCAATAATTTGGCTTATTAGGTAAAGATGTAATGTTTTAGTACTGTGGCAAAAATACTGTATTTTGATTAAATTTCTAATCCCACAGATATACCATTTCATCTATTTCAGATATATCACATTTCATCTCCTGTGAAGGTCATTTAAAAAAACTTTTTATTTTCGGAAATACATACATGTATATAATTAGAGAAAGTAGTATAATGGACACCCATATATTTATCTAGTTTCAACAGCTATCAAGTGGTGGACACTCTTTTTCATTTAGACTCCTTCCCCAATTATTTTGAAGCATATTACAGGCATTATAGAATTTAATTTATACATATTTATTACCTATATCTAGAAGATAAGAACTTTAAAATATTACCCGGTAATAGTGTAATTTATCATCTAAACGGCAGTCTTTTGATTTGAACTATCACCTTACTAGATTTAACGCTGGTCAACACATGTAAACTAGGGAAGTCCTGTACCAACATAGACATATGATCATCCTGTTTATTTCCTACCAGCCAAACTCCCAAGCTTTTTAGTATACCAAAACCTTCTTTAATTTGAACCACATTTAATTTGAACCACTCATTTTCAGCTTTTTGCAGGTGTATTTTTCCTTTGTTCTCTTAACTGCAGTGGCCTTTCATTGACACCTACTTTCCCCACAATGTCTTAATTCGCAATTTGTAGTGAACTGATTTCCCAAAATATATTACAACTCAAGTTGACTTACCTTGTTACATTCAAAAACCTACTCTGTCAAAGTAATCCAGAGAGTACATACATAGTACTCCAACTGTACCTACGTACAACCAACACTCCATTTAAGTGTACAATTAAATGATTTTCAGTGAATTTACCAAGGTGTACAGTTAATCACATAAATCAGTTTTAGAGGAACTCCTTTCCCCTATTGAGACCCCTAATTCCGAAGGCAAAAATATTTTAATAAAATTTTACTTTTTTAAAAAGAGATTTTTATTTTATGAATATTTACATAAAGGATTCAAATTTATTTAGCCAAGGCAGCTAATTAAAAATTGTAATAGTCATATATGTGTAGATAATAAGGGTCTTTATTAAATAAGCTAGAACACAAATTTCTTTAATATAGAGATACTAAAATAATTTTGGGGTATATCATTCTCTATTTTCTCAAAATTGAATTATAATTATTGGTTTAATTTTGCCATTGGCTTTCTCAATAGAGCTTTGGGGTCTTACCCTAGAACACTCACAGTCTTTATGGCAAGTCAATGACAACTTGCTTTAGGAAAAGCTACTTGGCACATCTTGCAGCAAATGGTTAGTTGAGAGGAAAATGTTTGCTACTAATTAAAGTCTCTTCTCTTCATCAGAAGTCTTCATATTGAGCAGTATCTTAGCCTCGGTTCTCCCAGAAACTAGAGCCTGAGACTAGGGCTTGTATGTAGTTTATTTCGGGAAAAGTTCCCAATGAATAGAAGTGGGAGGCCCCACTGAGTCAAACATCTGTACTAAGGTACATTACTGAGAGGAAGCCAGAAAGCACGAGATAGCGTCAGCCAAGGCAAGATGCTGTGAGGTTACAGCCCTTAGAAGATAGTTGTTGCAACAAATGGCTGGAGTGAAATGTACGTGCGAGGGGTGTCCCGTAAAGATCATCCCAATTTACACGCATGGTGGGTACCTACAGGACTGCAAAGGATGAGCCACGGCTCTATGCACATGGCAGATCTACGTACATCTGCATGGAACTTCAAGCAAGAAATCTTTATCCATCAACGCACCTTTAGAAACTCTCATGTTGTCCTGGCTCAGACAGTAGATGCCAAGGATGGGCCGAAGGATGGTGCCAGGAATGAGGCCCCAAGCCCCAGGCAAGCAGAGCTCAGTGTGATGAGACAGAGCTGCTGTGCTACAAGGTTCTCCTGTGGGGCACACACAAAGATAGGAACCACAAGTGACCGGAAATGGGGGTACCCCAGGGCAGAGAAGGTAAGACCTAGGTGGAGCCACAGGAGGGTCCAAACTGACCCAAAGCTCTACTCTTGGCCAGACTAGGTAAAGAGAAGCTCAGTGAGGATGAATGGGATAATTAATTCCCCTGGGCCTTTGTGCTCCTCATAGGTGGTGCCGGTATATAGATCTCACTCCAGAGCTCAAATTCCGCCATTCTCAACAAAACATGTTGTTATTTTCATGGAGGCTGGCGTCAATCAATTCTTCATAGTTTGTTAAAATAACACCCAAGTTAGGCGGACTGTGCCTGATTATAAGAAATAATGTTTCTAAGTTCTTCAAACACTGCCAGTGGAAGAGTAAATTGGGATGATCTTTTTTTTTTTTTGAGACAGAGTCTCACTCTATTGCCCTGGCTAGAGTGCCGTGGTGTCAGTCTAGCTCACAGCAACCTCAAACTCCTGGGCTCAAGGGATCCTCCTGCCTCAGCCTCCCGAGTAGCTGAGACTACAGGCATGCGCCACCATGCCCAGCTAATTTTTTATCTATATATATATTTTTAGTTGGCCAACTAATTT
>CAUYRT010014025.1:0-49987 GCA_963574885.1 Lepilemur ruficaudatus
CCCCATCTCTACTAAAAAAAATACAAAGAAATCAGTTGGCCAACTAAAAATATATAGAAAAAATTAGCCGGGCATGGTGGTGCATGCCTGTAGTCCCAGCTACTCAGGAGGCTGAGGCAGTAGGATCACTTGAGCCCAGGAGTCTGAGGTTGCTGTGAGCTAGGCTGATGCCACAGCACTCTAGCCTGGGCAACAGAGTGAGACTCTGTCTCAAAAAAAAAAGAGTAGGAGTATGGGTCCTTATGCTAAAATGAAATCTGTTCAGTCCTAATAACCTTATCTGTCCACTTCTGCTCATTTGCTTTTCTTTTGGGAAAGTGATTTATGTTCAGAATATCCACTGAGCCTTCTCAATGAGGAGTTTAATTATAGTAATATATTTGGATTTGTACAGAAAAAGAGAAAACAAAACCTAGTACATTGCTGAGGCCTGGATCTTGGTGTGAATTGAACATGTCCATGTGTTCCTGTCCCTGGAACCACAGCTGCCAATGGAGTGTGGATAAATTGCATTATAAGCTTCTCTCAAGGCGTTAAACTTGATTTTGTCACCAGATTTCTTAGTAAAATAATGATTATACCCACTGATTATTTACTTAAAGTAGTCATCACATGGTCTTCCCCATCCTCCCAAACATTTTATTGTGAAAAATTCCAAGTATGCAGAAAAGGTGAGAGATATTCAGTGAACACCTGTATTATACCTGGAGCCTATAAATTAACATTTTATAATATCTGCCTGTTACATATCTTACATGGACTACCCACCCCACCCCCAATAGAGAAATAAATGAATAATCTGGGGAACTTGGGAAGGATTTGTTCAAGGATTAGGCCGTCCTTTAGCTACTAACCTCAGTTTAGACTGATGCGTGAAGCAGGGATTTCTGTGTACATTTTAAGAATTGTAACATTTTATAACATTTTCCTCCTAGACCTGCCCTTGGTGTTTTTGGCATGGTTGTAAGTCTACCATTATAGGATATTAAGGTGCTTTCTTTTTCAACTGTAACCTGAAAGCAGAGACTTATACTTAAACAGAAAAGCCAGCTTTCCTTTACCAAGCCCTCCTTTCTACTTTGCTTTCAGCTCTTTAATGAGACTTGACTTAAGAGTGCCCCTTTAAGATGTGACCAGTGTATTTGCTGGGGGAAACAGCAGACAGCTTTAGTGTTGATAGGTAGGAAAGTTGGACATAATTTTGCAAAAGGATTCTGATTTTGAACTTTGTGTTATGGACGCTGTGCTAGTGGAAAATTTCAGTGGGCCTCTGGGGCCATGGGTGGTAGTGGGGTGTGAAGTACCAGCAACAAAAGCTCTTTGAGGACCCCAGTGTATGGAGCTGCTCTCCAAGACTGTGGCCTCCAGGTCGCTCTTCAGGAGCACAGCCTTTGTTCCTTCTCTTCCTTCTCCGTGCCCTCTTGATGCCTTGAGCAAACAGCCGGTCAGAGCCTCTGACAAGTACGGTGGCCAGCCAGTGTATTGACACGTACAGACACAATAGAAAACTGCATTAGGAGGCAAGCCACTGGGATTTGCAGTAAATATATTACAGAACACAAGTGACTTGCCGATACTGCTTGTTTAGCAGTTTGCAAGGGCAATGGCAGTATGGATTTTTGAATTAGAAGGGAAGGGCTGTTCTTTCTCTGTACGGGAACATCTAGTTGATGGCTGGGGAGAAAATTGATTCAGAGAACAAAATGCAGCCGCCTTTATTTGTGCCGTTTGAAAGGCTTCTATGGATTAGTGAGTGAAAGTAAAAAGGTCACTTTTGGTTTAGGAAAGGGGGTCTGGACATTGATCAGCATCTTGGTCTAGTATGGAGAGAATGAAGGGTGGGCCTCCGGGTGGGGAAAGGGCATGCAGTCCCCATGCAGCCTGCAGCTACAGGTGCGCACTCCGTTCTCACACAGTTGTCTTTTGCAGCTCTTTGGCTTTCAGAAGTCAGCTTCTTGGGTTTATTATTGTAGAGTAAGGTTTTTTGGGACATTAGTGTTCGTCATAGCCGCGATCTGTGGAGCTCCCATGTACCCTAGGAATTGTTCTGTAGGAGCTCCCTGTCAACTCTCACAGCCTCACTCTATGTTGGATATTAATCATTCCCCCTTTGAAAAGAGAAAACAGGTAAGTAAGGTTAGGGGATGACAGTAGCACCTACCCATAGGGTAATTCTTAGGATTAAATGAGTTGCCATATGCAGGAGCAGTTGAGTTGCATTGGTTCCTGGCGTGGGGATACTCTCGAGGGATAGCTGTTACCGGTATCTATTAGCATTCTCTTTAAAACTCTACCCCTGCTTCCATTTTGTTTTCCTCCTTACGCCTTGAATTAATTCACTTTTCATTTCCCCCTCCCAGTTACAAAGTCTTGTTTCCTTCTGAGATCATACACATTTATCTTTAGGCTCAAAAGGAAAATTTTAAAAAATTGTTTTAATAAAATAAGGCCTCTGTTGGCAGTGTTTATTGTCTAAGGATTCTAAGCAAAATGCCTTACTTAGGCCAAGCAGCAAAATGTGTCCTTGGAAGGCAGCAGCTTTAAGTAATTAACATAACTACCAGTGAGAATACAGTTGTGTGGAGTTTTTTCATTTAAGGAGATGGATGAACGGCAAAGAGGACTTGGTGCATTCTATTGAAGTGCATTTTGGTAGAATAAAGGGCGCGGGAGGTGCGTTTCAGATTTTTTCTTTTTAATGTAACGTGGGAAATCAACTCTGAATTTGAAGAGAATTTGTCGTCTTAAATAAGGAGGGTACCTGGAATTACAAGATCAAGTTGTTGCTTGGTTAGGGAATAAAGTCAAGTCTCACCTTGATGAGGTAACACATACACGTGTGTGTGGGGGAGTGTTTTCCTTTTGCTTTTTGTAAAGTTTATGCAAAAGTTTGAGTAGAATTAGTTGCAGTGTTAACATTTCTTCATCTCCACGGGCTCGAGATTTTTGTTGACTGTCACATTCACAGCTGCTGCTTATGTGCTAATATATTTGGGGAAGTGAAAAACAAAATGAAAGCCCAAATCTAAGGAGGGAGAAGAAAAGCAGAGCCCCTGGGATTGGACATACAGGAAATGTAGGCTGTTGACTCTTTTCTGCCAGGCATGATGTGGTAGAAACTTCTTGTGTGTCTTTGTATTTGGGATAAAGCAGGGCACAGTTCAGACAAGTCGTGCCAGTTCCTGCTCTCAGACTAGCTTAAAAGCTCAGCTGCCATCTGATGTGGGTGTGCTGAGAAGCTCCACGTCTCTTTCTGCCTAGCTTGAGAAGTGGCCCTGACGTCCTGAGGATCCGTAGGGGAAGCAACTAGATTCTTGACAACCTCCTCGCTTGCCAGCTGGCCTGGCTTCCAGAGCCTTTCCATTTGTAAGCGGCTGGCTCTTTTACAGTGCCTGGGCCGTGAGCTCCCTTGGAGCCAGTGTCTTTGCACAGCTACTGAGAAGATTGGAATTGGACCACTGAAATGTATCCAACTTCTGTACTTTTTAGCTGACCGAAGGCCAGAATCATACCACTAACTCAAGGGGAGAACTGCTGACATTTGAATCTTATAAGAAATCTGTATTTCATAATTGACTACCGTGGATGCTATGTGATGTTTGGGAATGAAATGAAGTACAAGGAGGTGTCAAATTTTGTTTATGTGGATTTCTCTAAGGGTACAGAGACTTTCGAACGAGTTGTTAAATCTGTATTCATTCTTGACTAATTATTAAGTATGGCTTACCTACCTACAGGGCCCCTGACAATTCAGTGTCAGTGCATTACTGTAATCTTGTGCAGTGAGTGATTTGGTCATTATTTTATCACAAGGTTAAATACCCCCCAAAAGCTGTGATTTTTTAAATTATTATTTATTGTTCTGATTAGCTCCTGGAATTACTCTTATCTGTTTCCCTCAAAGTGCTGAAACTGCTCACAGTTTATGCAGAACAGATACCAATTGTTGCTTCTCAAATTAAAGCAATATAAAAGGGAAGGGGCTTTGGAGTAGACTTTGCACCGTCCTAATGTCGGTATTGACACCATTTATAATTCCGAGTATAGTTTGAAGACCGGATTCTACTGTTTGTCGCATACGGTTAATATGGCTGTAAAGAGGAGATGAATGTGGCTACTTCTCCAAGTCTATTACTCAGGAGGACTGTAAATTTGATTGGCTGTTACAATTCTAGCAGAATCATTCGATTTGAGAGCAATAGAAAGATAAGATATCCAATTACCCAAATGATTTGCAGGGTTAGCCAACGTTGTCATGGAGACACGAGTTGGAACAAATTAAATTTTAAGCAATAAAATAATCTTAAAGCCCGTCTGGGAACAAGAAAATTTGGCAGTGGCACTTACCTGAATTGAATCTTAGCTTGACACGATGTTGTTTGACATTGATATACTGTGGGGGCCTAAACTTATATATGATACAACAGTACCTTAAAAAAAGTAGCTCGGCCAAACCAGTAAAGGGGAGTGTTGGTATTAAGGCGAGGGATATTAACATTTATTCCATGGCTTAAATGATGATTAGGCTCTGGGTTCCCAAGAATACTTTGTATTTAAGGATTGAAATGCCTTAATAATGATTAAGCAGCTTTAATTGGATACGGGAAAAAAAAGATTTATTTAGCAGCAACACATAGTTTGCGGAACTGCTGTTCTCCTTTGTGTGGATGTCTTTTGGTGGGGGGTGGAGGTGTAAGCATGCATACATTTGCATGTACAAGTAAGGAGATTTTGGCACATGCCCCTGCACTGCAGATGATTCTCCATTAGTTAAAATTTCTACTTTGCAGTACTGCGTGCAGACTGGAAAATTGCATTCCAAACTTCAGCTGATGACCTAAAACCTGAATAAGCATTAGTCTGAGGCTTAGAAGGTTATTTCCCCTTGTTAATATATTGTTTAACTGGTTTCTGGCTTGTGCCATGGATTTGAAAATAGCCGAATGGCCCAGAAGGAGGGAGGGCTTTTTATGCACATGTCTATTAGACAAATGGAGATGAAAATTGGTCTGAGGTCAAGCCATTTGCAGCGTTCTCACAGCCTTCGATTTTCCTCTCATCCTCACCACAGATCATCTCAAATGATTCAGTAATGACCAAAAGTGCAACATTGACCTTTATTCCCTGGTGGATTACTGTGTTTCACAGTCCAAATGGCAGGAAGTCTATTCTGTTCTTCCAGAAGGAGCGCGGCGTTATTGAGCCAGCCCAGCCCTGTGGGAACCGCACAAGTGCAGACCAGTGTAACAGAATACGTGGGTTAAATTTGGTTTCTGGTGCTCTGGGAAACAAGAATTGACATGTCCTGGAACCCACATAATTAATGAAAGATATCTAGGATGTTTTCTAAAAACACACACGAGCACTTAAATTGATTTGTCCAGTTGTAAAATAACTTGTGAATTATAGGAGTGGTAACTTCTGGTGGCCCCTGGTTTATTCTTTTATTACCTTTATTTGTTCTCCCATTCTTACTTTTAGTTAACACTTCCCCAGGATATGTATACTTAGACAACATTGTAATCTGTGTAATTTTAAAAGTATAAATTGATGTGACTGAGCATAAGTGGACTCAGGGTTTTTTCTTTGGCATACTTTTTTTTTTTAAGAGAATAGGATCTTGCTGTATAGCCTAGGCAGGCTTCCAACTCCTGGGCTCAAGCAAGCCTCCTGCCTCAGCCTCCCTGGTAGCTAAGATTACAGGCACGTGCCACTGCGCCACGCTGGCATACTTTTAATTAGGTATATTTTTGGTCAGTCCATGTAACCCTAAATAGAATCTCTCCTGCAACACACTTTTTTCTCCAGAAAGTAGGTTGATTGTTATCTTGGAGGAATGGTGATTATTTTTCTCTTGCTTAGATTTCTCTGTGGATTGTATCACGATGCGGTGATTGGGGTTGTTTTTGGCAAGAAGTAATTGTATTTATTCCAGTTTGCCTCCACATGCATAGCAGAGTCAATATTCGATGAGTCTGTACACCATGATGTCTGTCATCTAGGATCCTTGTACTTACTGTCTTCTAAATACTTAAAATAAGCTTTTCCAAAAGGTTATACTTTGAAAATTTTAGCCAGCATCCCAGATTTCATTTTAATCATGACTCAGATGCTTTTGAGAAAACAAATTTTCTCTTGACTGTTAACTGTGGCTGTTAACTATTGACTGTCTCAGTGGCTCCCAACCTTGGATTCCGGCCGCTCCCCCAGCTTCCAGGGTACACAGTGCACTGACCTAAGGCAGACTCTGGTGCCCTTTTTGAAATAGAGGCCCTCCCCTCAGTCCTTCTTCTGGCTACTTGAAAGTAAATTCTGGAGCTTTGCAGGATTCTTGGCATATGATGTTGATTGAAAAGAGAATTCCAGGTTCCATCTGGGAAGGTCAGGAACCTTCTCTTCCTTCCCAGGGGACCGCCTCTTGCCCGCAACTCAGCCTGGGGACAGCAGAGATATAACTCTGGGGCTGGGACTTTCCAGCTGGGATTTCGGCAACGAGTTTGGAGGTGCAGTGATGGCTTTGCCCTGGGGCCTTACCAACACAGACATTTATCAAATGTATACACATACATTATACACATTTATCAAACTTGCAGCCATTATGTGGCATGGATGGCCTAGATCTCCTCGAGGAGTAGCTGCTTTCCCTAAGAAGTTGCCCAGCCGTTACTGTTCGTTCTTGTGTAGTGTGGGTCATTCAGCTGTAGCGTGCTTTTAAAATTAGGGAATCACTAGCCCATGGTCACCTCAAGCAGGAAGTTCATTTCCCTTCCATCTGAATTAATTGGAGATTTCGATGTGTTAAGGAAGACATTCAGAGGTAAATTGATTTTTGCAGATTTCTGTGCAGTCTTTGTCTTTACATAGGCATATTTTAGTTTCACAATTGTAATTTTAACCTTCATCCAGTGATGATAATGTAGTCTGCTTTTCCTCCCACTAATCCTGCTATTGTATGGTATTATCTAATTTCTCATGAGCTCCCTAATGACTAAGATCTGTGAAGAGGGTTAAAGGTGTAGGATTGCTAGGGGTGTGTTCCAGGGAAGAGGTGTGCTTTTCTTTCCACCAGAGAACAATAGGTGATGACTTCATGGTGATGTTCTATGATTCATGCTGCAGAGTCTGTCTTGAAAACCTTCTTTGGCTCACGGAGTGCATTTTCCTTTAAGGCTACCAAAAGCTGTCCTTTTTCCATCCCGGGACAAGTCAATGCGATTTCCTGTGAACAGGCCCTTTCTGAACTCCGTATAACAAGGGTTTCTGAATAATGGAAATGTGCTATTTAGGAACTGAAACAGCTGCGATGCTTTTGTCAAAGATGCATCTTTACCAAAATGACAAATTAAAGCACAAATGCTCTGCTTGGCAACAGTTGGGTCAAAACATTTAAGTCATTAATTAGAAGGAACTGAAGGGGGAAAAATTTACACAAATACACAGCATTGTAGACTCAACTTCATCTTGGAAAATGCAACTGAATTCTTTAAAAAAAAAATGAGGGCAGCTCTCAAGTGGGGCCTGGCAAGCTTGTCATTTGCAAATAAATCAAAAGACCATCATTGCAGGAAGGAGAACCAATGAATAGAGTTGCTTTGTCATTCTTTGATGGGCCCCACACTCAAGCCTGCTATTAAAAATGAATGCATTCAAGAGGCTCTGCATTAAGAACATAAACAATTAAGGGCACTTGAGTTGCTCTGCTGAGAGCTGCCTCGAAGATAGGAGAGCTTTCTCCCGAGATGCAGGCCTCTGCAATCTGTCTCACAAGGAGCCAGAGAATGGGAGCAATTAGTGTTGCTATCTCTGCCTGAGCAGCCTTTGGTGTTTTTTTTTTTTTCTTCCATTCTTTTAACCCCTCCTTGTTTTCAGAGAAGCTGTGAGTGTGAAAGATGAGCAGTGAAAGGATAGTCATGGGCCCAGTTGGAAAGAGCTCGGATTTAGACTGCTGCAGGAGCTGCCAAATGAGAGGGAGATGCAACATAAAATTTATTATCTGCCAGTAATTGGTGACTTATGTTCTGATTAGTTGAGCCTCTAAAGGGTTTCTGTCATCTGGTACTCTTTGTTTTGTTTAAATCATAGGTTTTAAGAAGGGGTGAGATGACATTGCCATGGGTGGAATAATTTAAACGAATATTGTTTGAGGTTTTCCACAGGAGGCAAATGTGTTCTTACACCCCCGGTTTGTGTTCTTGCCTCAGTGTTTTGTAAAAAATGTGTGGAGAAGGTGACGCTGGCATTGTTGCAAGTTTTTGGAGACAGGCAGGCCTGACCTCTTCTCCACTAGCTTGTTCTGACCTTAGGCAAGTTATTTTAACCTTTTAGTTCGTTCTCACTGGGGACCTGATGTCTGCATGAGTAGATGTCAGAGGGCCTGGCGGGTGTGGAGCAGTGGATGCTTCTGTAATAGGCAGCAGTGGTTCCCAAAGTGTGGAGCCTCAGGATCTCCTGGGCACTTGTTAGAAATGCACGTTCTCAGGCCTAGACCTCCTCTTTCAGAAGCTCTGGGGCAGAGGCCCAGCTGTCTGTGTTTTCGCGAGCCCTTCAGGGGCACACTCAAGTTTGAGCACCACTGAAAACTTCATTAACCATTCTAACCTCAACTTAAAGATATCCCACATTATTTTAATTTGGATTCCCCAAAATGTGATTAGTTGTTTTAGCAACGTAATCAGATTTTAAACCAAAGCTACTCTGATGCATTAGAATTGAAGATAAATTTATCTTTTTGTGAGCAAATTGGTGAGCAAGGTGCTATGATAAAAGAGAGAGAGTCTCTGAGTCGCAAATATTCCAAAGGAGGCCTCTGGAAAAGAACGTTTCTTCTCTGAAGGGGAAGGGAGTGTTGGAAGATTATTTGCAGTGTTTTGTGTGTCTCATTTTTGGTGTAGTTTTTATACATACATCTCTAATTTTATTTAGGTTTATCTGATATCATCTTCCGAAACTGGAAGTGGTTTTATGGATTTTGCTCTATGGTGGGCTAGATGATCTGATATTAGGGTTGATGCTTAATCCTCAGCCTATAAAGGAGAACACTAAAGTAAGTTTGGCTACGATTTGTTTAAGGTTTGCAATTTATAATTGAAGTCCCTTATAAAATGCCTGTTCTTTAGTGCAGAGCTCTGCCAGAGTAGCAAGGGTACAGTGACCCTGTCATTGACAAACTAGGGCCACTTCTTGTACTGCCATTGTTGGCTAAGGGATGACATGGTGGCCTTGTGGCTGCTGCAGTCCTGTCTGGGCAACTGTGTTGCTTTGCAGTCAAGGCTGAGTTTGTCAGCTCCGTTTCTGGTCTTGAGTACGTCCCAATTTCCTGCTTCTCCTTCCTAGAGAAAGGACTAGGCAGGCAATGTGGCTTCTAATCTGGCTTTATGATCTTGGGCAAATCATTTCCTTTAGGCAGCTGCTTCTCCATATGTGATGTAAAGGTTTTAAGAGGGCTGGGTACTCAAATGGATCCTGGGTTCACAGGCATGGTGGGCCTGACCACTCTTGTCTCTTTTCCCAGTTTAATAATCAATTTTAACCAGAAATCCAAGGCAGTGTTCACAAGGTTACTGGAAGGGAAAAGAGCTCTTGGTAACCCTACCATCTCAGCATAATCACTGTTTTTGTTTTGGGTATCAGCTTACAGTGCTTGGCCACATGCATAATGTTTAAAAGAAAAAAAAAACCACAGGCATACTAACACCACATCTTTGTTCTTCCCCTCCTGCTTCATCTAGCAAATGTGTTGGACATTTTGGCATCATCATCATAAATATGACTTTAATGGTTACTTTCTATGCCTGTGGGCTGGTATAGTGTGTTTAAGTGTTCTCCTAGTCTTCAACAACTGATATATCAGGAGAGCAAACAATAAGTTTTTCAAAAACTGGGCAGATGGTTGTGATGTGTTGAATTGCTATTACACCTTTATCACCTGGCTTTTTCTCTTTTGCTCTGAAATCAGTGCTGCAGTGAACAGCTTCATGCATGGAATGCTTTTCATTTGAACTATTTCCTTAGATAAATTTTTAGCTGTGGGAAGCCTTACCAAAGGGTTTGAATAATTTCATGCTCTTGAAACACAGTTGCTTTCCAGGACAACTGTACCAGTTTACTCTGTCGTCAGTCATCTACGATTGTTCCAGTTTCCCCGAGGATTCATCATCATTGGATGTTATTCATTTTTTTTTTTAAACTACCTTAACCAGTTCGGAATGTCCTGCCTTACTTACAACAAAATTTGCATTTTGTTTGGTTGCTGATGAGGTTGAACTTTTTTCTGTATTTAAGGCTGTCATTTCACAGACTCAGAAACTTCTGGTCAGAAAGGGATTTAGAGGTGATCTATTTATTTCCTTTGTGTGCTTTGTTTTCATGTTCATGCCCGTTTGTCTGTTGGCAGACACTTCTTACCAACACTCCACTGTGTTTTTATCTTGGCTTCCCGCTTGGTTCAAAGAAACCAAAAGATCAGTTTGCCAGCCTTCAGCATAAGCACCATTTTTTATGATCCATCAATTTGCAATTTAATGCTGGTGGAGTTTCCCCTCCCTAAGCTGACTTTGGGCAGGGTGCCATTGGATTGCTTTGAGACTGATGGGCAATTACTCTTAAGCAGTCCTTACCCCGTTTTGAGCTTCAGACACTCATTATGCATTACTTTGTGTGTAGTGGGGAAGTGTGCGGGTGGGCATTGAGGAGTGGGCCCTTCAATATTGTAATTAGACAAGGTGTGAGGAGTATGAAAAGGTGGCAAGACCAGCTTAGGGATCATAAAATCTGTAAACTCGAAGTTCAGATGCCCAGAAAAACATACCTTGAATTTAAAAGCCCTGCAAGGTACACCAGGGTTTGATTGATTGCTGGTCCCTGAGGTATTTGGCCATATTTTAGCTCAGTTAAAATACACATGTGCATGAGTCTTATGCCTGCTAACATATGATTTCGTTTTGTAAACAGGATCTTTCTCTAGCACTGTTTAGTAACAGTTTAGGGGTACATAGAGATTCAGTTTTAATTCAGTGAAGCATGACTTTGAAAGTATTTTGAATGTGTACCCTGGGATGGGTTTCAGTGGGATCAGTATTTAGTAGGAGTCTTATTCTCCTAATGCGTCTCCTCTTGTGTTGAGAAGACTGTGCAGACAGCTGTCAAGAAAGTGTATGGAAGCTTTATATGACATGTGATTTTTAAGCATATAGATTTAGTTTACCAAATGACAGCAAGTGCATTGGAGGATCTTGAAGGACCTAGAGAAGAGTGTGTTTATTGGTGTTCGACAGGGAAAAAAGACAGCTTCTAAGTGGATTTCAGGTAGGCCTTGAAGGATTTGGAAAATCACCTATATTTGTATAGCATTTTGGAATAGCATACCTTTTGCTTACATACCAAATTACTTGATTTTAACGAAACTCTAAGTTGGTGGTGTTTCTGTTACTGAGATAAGAGACCTGGGACCCAGCAGTTGAAATGACTTGACTTAGGACACCTAGTACTAGTTTACCCAAATTTTTGGATTATAAAGGCCAACTATTACCGTATCCAAATTAGCGAGGGGAGTTAGAATGGATCAGGAGAATAAAAGATTGTTCTAGACATGTCATTTGGACTTCTGCTTCCTTCTACCTCAGTGGGTGGTGGCTGTCTGCGATGTCAGGCTTGGTGCTGCTAGGCCCTTCATCCAGCTACTTAAATTTCTGAGTGGAGGCTTCCATGCAGATTTGGTTTGGGGATAGCTCTTGAATGCCGATTTATTGTTCTTGCCTTATACAGTGCCCAAAATCCAGGCACAGGGAAAGTTTATAAATCTTGTGATTCAGCAGGTACCAAATACACCTTCATCTTTGGACAGGAAAATGATTTCTAGGTGGAAAATACAGTGAGTTCATGGGGTTTTCACTGCAGTTATCTAGCTTTTGGAAGAGGTGGAAGGCAGCAGCGTCCAATATCCAGGTTAACCCGCCAGCGGTCTCTGATCAGAAATAGAAGCATGGGTGAAGACACTACTATTTGTTAATTGGTGCTACATTAAGAATCTTGTCAGAATACCCTTGTGTTGAAGCAAGAGATAGTACCAAGAGTCATTGCCAGTTTTTATGCTGCTGCCATTTATACTATTTTAGGCGACAGGGAAAATGTTCATGAAGTCCTCCTGGGAAGGTGGTGGTGATGCTTTAGAATCCACAGAGCACTGCCGGGTGAACTCTGCATCCTCACAGTGCCAGGTGATGGGCCGTTCTTGTGGACCTTGTGTAGCTCGGAGAATTTCCAGGCCTTGTCCAGGTTAAACCAGCTTGTAAGTAGAAGAGGTGAGACTTGAATTTAGGTTTTCTGGTTCAAAAATCAAGCTCACTTGTCAGGATGTTGTTCAAGATTAGGGTTTAGAGAACTGGCAGAGAGAGGATTGCTCCTATTTCTGTTTCTTCTCCAGACCCTTTATTTAGAATTTCTAGAACATACGGTGTGGCTTTTGTTGCTTCTTTGTCAGTTTGAGCTTTGAGCTTTAACTTTTCCTCCTCCTGTTTCAGTCTAAGTCTAACTCAACTTACACGGTACAGTTGGCCCTCCGTATCCATGGGTTCTGCACCTGTGGAGTCAGCCAACCACGGATCAAAAATACTGAACATAGACTTTTTTCTTGTCATTATTCCCTAAACAGTACCAATATGACAACTGTTTACACAGCATTTACATTGTATTATAAGATATTATAAGTATTCTAGAGATAATTTAAAGTATATGAGAAGATGTGTGTAGTAAGTTACATGCAAATCCTATTCCATTTTATATAAGGAACTTGAGCATCTGTAGATTTTTATATCCTTGGGGGTTTCTGGAGCCCATCTCCCATAGATACCAAGGGATTACTGTATTGTCTTTGCTTTAATCTGTCCTTTTTTTTTTTTTTTTTTTTGATAATTTAATGTTATTCTAGGTTTACAAGCTCTTTCCATTGAGACTGGGGTCTTCACTGTTCTCTGACCATGCTCAATTTTACCTTGATGCCATTCTGTGTAATAACAGAGTTGTTATTAAAGATGAGGATGTCTTCTTAAACTAAATAAATTCCAGCCAGATCAAGTAATTAAGTATTAAAAAGTATAGCCATAGCACCACTAGAAGAAAATTAAGCATGCCTTTTATAATCTTGGTGTGTTCTAATCCTTACCCAAAGGCCAGGAGCATAGGAAGAAAATTCTTGTTTTTTGGCCAAATAAAAACTTAAAAAGTTTTATACAGCAAGAAATCCACGTTAAGCAAGGTTGAAAGACAGGTGGCAAGCTGGGCAAACTGTGACAAAGGATTAATAATTATCTTATGTAAAGAACTGCTACCAAAAGACAATAATGATGAAACATCAGTGGAAAAGTATAGAAAGGAAAAATATAGTGGACCAATAAATATATGAAAAAAATATTTAACTTTTGGAAGAATCCAAGGAGTGCAAATAAAAATGAGATCATTTTTTAATCTATTAGATGGACGAAGATTAAAAAAAAAGGTCAACAAAACCCAATATTGACACTGGCTGGGAGAGCAAGCACCCTCCTAGACTGGCAACAACGTGTATTGGTGCAGCTTTCCTGCTGGGCACTTTGGCATCCTGCATTACAATTCAAAATATGCACACACTTTGACCCAGCAGTTTCACTTTTAGGGATTCATTTTAGAGATCTGTGTGGAGGGTTATTTGACACAGAGTTTGTAATCGAGGAAAATTAGGTGAAACGTAAATACCTAGTGATGCCAGGGATGCTTAAACATCTGTGTGCCTATATGGTGGAATATGTTGATGTACTTACTAATACAGATATTTATTGACTGGGAGGGTGTCCATGACACATTTTTTGAGTGGAAAACAAATTATGGAAAGGTAATATATATAATGGGACCCTTGGGCATTAAAGCATGTCTCTCTCTTGCTGGCCTTCTGCACGTATAGTGACAGCCTGGAATGGTGGTGTCCCAGAATCACCAGTGTGTTACCCAGGGTTATCCTTGGGTGAAGGACTTGGGGTTAACATTCTTTTATATTTGTCTGTATACATCTGTGTATGTATGTGTGCTCGATGTGAGCATATATCATTTTCAAAATTAGAAAACCTTAAGTGTGAATTTTGGAGAAGAGGAAAGTATAGAATGCTGCTGGAACGTATGGTAGGCAGCGGGTAGGGAGCAAGGACCTACGTAGGAGTCCACAGAAGACATCCCTGCTTTACATGTACTCTGATACACAGTGCGGAACCCTGTTGCAAAAGACGCTTGTGCTTTCGAGGAGAGGCATGACCATGAGTTAGCTTGAGTGGGTGGCTGTGAACAAATGAATTGGGTAGGGCTGACCCAGCTCTGCATGATACCTGGTACAGCTGCACCCATTTTGCATGTATCCGTTTGCCTCACTGGCTAAAGCAAGATAATGCATGGGTTTGCTCTCTGTACCAGTCATCTGCCTTTATTCTAATACATGTTTTCCATGGCATGGTATGTAACTCTGTCTCATTGGTGGTCAGGGAGAATTGGGTTAGGCTGGCCTACATCCAGCCCGTAAAACCAAGACTTTCCTGCTTAGTTAACTGGAGTCATCATAGAGGACAAAAGGAGGCTCTTTTTTATATCCTTGATGGTAAAGTTCCTGGGGGTTCTGCTTTATCGTGCTTATTCCATTCTCTGTTTCTCAAGGGCATGGACTGTGTGCTTTTAATTTTCTTCTTCTTTTTTAATTTTCTTCTCTTAGTGATCATTTTCATTGCCCAGTTCAGTCATAGAGGTGGCATTTAGTAAGCATTGACAGAACATGATGAAATAAATAAGGTCAATGGTAGGCCTTTTTACGGAAGACTTTTTTTTTTTCACTTTTTAAAAAAGGCAGAACTGGTTCTTCAGAGTTAGAGGAAAGCAGAGCTGCTTTGCAGGATGTTGGAGGTGGCGCAGGTGGATCCTCCCCTAGGCTGGGAGCAGAGAACCCTGTGTTCCCTCTCTGGCTAGTTTGTCCCTTATAGCAGAGGGACTGCTGTGCATGTGGAGCTGAGCAATAATTTTTTCCTGCTTTCTTTAAAACAGCTTGTGACACTGTGTGAAGATGCCTTTTGTTATGTTCAGCTGACTCATGGGCCCTGTCAGTGAGGTCTTTGCATTTGATGCTGAATAGTGGTAAAATTTCCGGATATTGGTATTTGACCATCATTGCAGACTCGACTGTCTTCAGTAATGTTTTGTTGGCTTATTTGAAATTTTGAGACTTCATGAAGGCTACTAACATGAAAATCCCGTTTTAATTATGCATGTGTGGGAAGGAGGTCAGTGGGTCCCTTTCTTCTGCTCTGTCACCTTAGGCCCCATCTTTGGTAGCTGGACTGCTTTGACACTGCTGTGTGGCTCCAGTGGCTTCTGAGTCCAGTTTGAGTGAACTTGCTTTAACGACATAGATGTGCCATGGTGTGCCATCGTTGGAAAAATCTATTAAGGGGCTTAACGATCACCAAATTAAATGATCAGATAGCTCTATACCACACAGATTTTCCAACTCCATTAAACTACTCATTATCTGTTATTAAGTGAGCAATAAACCATGCAGTTGTGCCTTACTTTGCAAGTGGGATTGATAATCTACTGTTTATCTCAAGATAAATATTAGTAATGTAATCTGAGGAAACAATTAATTGTATGCCTTCCAGAGTGAGGTAGAGGAGGACTACAGTGTTGGAGGCATGAAGTTTTACCTTTCTGAACTGATTGTGAAGTATTCTAAACATTTGTGTGGCTTTGTCTTTATAGACTGAAATCGCCAAGAGATTGAATACGATTTGTGCACAAGTCATCCCATTTCTGTCTCAGGAAGTAAGTAAAACTGTTCAGCTGTTAAAGTACAATTATGTTGCTTCTCTGTTTGCAAATTAGCTAGTTTTAAGATGTTAATTTTATCACAAGGAACAAGTGTGAAGAACATCTGTTACAGCTGAAGTGTGTACACCCCCTGCTAGTCTCTCTAACACATCTGAGGGCGCACTGTAGAAGTGGCGACAATAGCTCAACTCCCAAATTAATTTTTTTCTGTGGAAAACTGCAAAACGACTATCAAATATAAAGCCTTTACTTGCTTTGAGTAGTATAAGCTTGATAGCTACTGATGATTCAGGTGTCCTTTATATCTTTTAAGTAGAGAGCTATTCTTGTACTGACTTTTAAAAATGGTTCTGTCAGGGTTGACTTTACCATGGAAGCAGTTATTTCTTTTGTCCTTGTATATCAGTTCGGTTGGACTTAATGCTGTCCATGGAGGGGGTAGATGATAATAGTCCAAAATAAGAATTCACATTATGTTAACATGGTTCAGGTGCATATATAAGCCATTATATTTAGTTACAAAGTCATAGAGGTTTAAACCTTAATACTTTTGTGGGGGAAAAGCTCTTTATATGAAATTGACTCAAGACTATTATATTTTAGTTTTGCCTTGAAAGGTTTACCTTCCTTTTGGATACAAGCTAATAAATGTTATAACGTATTGTGAGTGTGCCCTGTCTTGAGGCAGGGTGAAAGCTTATTGAACAGGGAGTCAAGAACGCTGGGTGTCTGTTCTAGTCGGCATCTGTTGCTCCATGCTGGACGGTCACCATCTCTGCTGTTGTAGCAGCCTCTTCCAGCATGACTTTTGTCCGATGTTACGATATGGATTTGTTGGCCTTTTGAATCTAGTTGTTTGTTAGACTTTAGTGATCCAGGTCTCTGTGCTCCATTCTCATGCCTCCCAGAGTAAACCTGTGGCTTTGTTTCTGTTTGTGAGTGGAGTTGGAAGGTGTACAGGGTGAGTTTCCATCTTTTGAACTGAGGGTGGGGTCCTTCCTTTCCTTTGTGGAGGGTGAAAAAAATCAAAAGGCTATAAAAGAATGAGAGGAATTCTCAAGAGTTTCAGGAAACTGCTTGTGAGTCAAGATTTGTTGATCAGAGAAATGATTGCAGATTTAATGTCTAAATTTTAAGTATTGAAATGGGTGCTTTAAAATTGCCGTAAACTTCTGCCCAAACTTACCATTGCAAACCCCTTCTGTGAACCAGAGTGATCTTCCACGTCCCATTCTGTTTATTTTGTAAGGCCCCAAGTTATTATTCTTGATGTCCCTTTTGGCTTTCTATTATTCTGAGCCATTACTGTCAGAAGTTAAGCAGTGACTGGTGGTGTTCAGGAATACAGGGTGGCGCCACTCCGTTTTCCTTCTCCTGGTGTTCTGTGAAATAACGTGAGGCTGAGAAACTGCGTATTTAAACCCTTCTACTTCAACCTGCTTTGCATTTGTCTTTGTGATGTTGTTAGAATGTACAGTGAAGTTCTCGGCTGTTGGTAACATCTTTTCTTCTCCTTATTTTCAAAGCATCAACAACAAGTGGCCCAGGCTGTTGAACGTGCCAAACAGGTGACCATGGCAGAGTTGAATGCCATCATCGGGGTACGTGGCCTACCAGGTCTACCTCCTACAGTGTGTATAACCAGCTTTCATTTCTTATTAATTTGATGGCTTAGTATATATATATACAGATACAATTTTGTGTAGCTTAATGTTGACCTATTTGATAAGACCAGAGGGGTCGGGATGTGCCGAGTTGTGTACAGGAAAGAGGGCTTAGCATAAGAAAGTTGAAAGAAGAAACATTTTAGGAGGGAAAGAAAAATAAATAAACTTTTAACTAGTTGATTAAAAAAATTTTTTTAAAGAGATGTGGTCTCACCATTTTGCCCAGACTGGCCTTGAACTACTGGGCTCAAGCAATCCTCCTGCCCCCACCCTCCCGAGTAGCTAGGACTACAGGTGCACGCCAGTGTGCTGGCTCTAAGTCTCCTTTTAAATGGGAAAATAAATGTAGTTTGTCCTTGTGTCACCTAAACCGTCCTTGTTCCATTAGTCAAGTAAAAGCTTTAGTTTAGAGTTTTAAATATTTTTTCTTACCTCTGTCTTACAAGGTTGGATCACAGTTGAGGTCAAGACAGGCCTCTGAATTATCATTTCATTTAGTGATCTTTGCTTTTGCCTTTTGCTTTCTATGGTATTCGAACTAATGTAACTGTTTGCTCTTTCTCTTTCTTGTGCCTCTTTCATGAATTTTTCAGTGGCGCACCAATGAAAAGAGCGCTCTCTCGCTGAGGAAGACGTGTTAATTGTCTGCCCTGGTGCTTTCTAGCCTTTCACCGGGGCTCTTGCTCTCCTCTGTTGAGTTCAGTCAGTGCTCGGTGCTGGTGACTGGTTATCAATCACAAGTCATTTGCTCTGCATTAGGGGACCCAGTGAACCGTGCATTCCACCCCCTGCGTGAGTTCCTCCTCCACCCCCACCACCGCAGGACCCGGGATGGTTCTCATGTGTTCTGCCCCTTCCAGACCAAGTAAAAAAAGTAGCTGAAACAAGGGACCATCCTTTCTGATTTTATTCATATGTGAGTGCCTTGAGCAGACTCAAATCACTCATTTATCAATTTATGTTAATTGCTTGTGAGAAGATGCCCTGCTGGTCTTTATAGTTCCCTCAGACACTTTGTAATGATAATTAGACATGCTGCTGTACGGATTAAGAGTGCCATAGTCCAATGACGGCCACAGACAATGGAACCAGTTAATCCATCAGGGCTTAAAATTACATCCCCACTGGAGATGGGGAAAAAACATAAGAGCCAAGGAGGATTAAAGAATGAGCCTCAGCTTGAAAACTCTCCTTTCATCAGTTTCTCAATTGCAGATCTGCAGTTGGGTTGTCCGTGGTAAGCTATTGGCAGTCAATTAGGTGAAATAAACTGGGAGGGTGACCTTCATTTCCTTTTAATAGCTTTTTCCTCCCCGAAATGGGGAGCTTCAGTGGATTTTCAGCTTAAATTTTATTCAAGCTGCTTTATTACACTTGACAGCTTAGCTCTGCATAAACAATTCTCCCTCCTCTCCCCCTCCAGATCCAGGCATTGCCTTTCTCCCCCTTCAGTATCACATTTTTGACTGTTACTTAGTGGGCTCTCTAATCACATTCAACAAAAAACACAATTACATCTGCATTTGTCTGCTGCCTTCTGTACCTTTTTCTTGTGTAATGAATTGCTTTATTTCAGAGATCAAATCAAATATTCACTGGTACTTTCACATGTACCGTGTTTGATTAGCAAAGACTAATAGTGAATTGTACTTGTAGCTCCAGCACAGGATTTTTTTCACCCAAATGAATGAGGATGGAAAAGCCTGTTTTGATTAAAAGAAAACATATGCAAAGCAGTTCTCAAGTACCCAGTTAAACTTTGTGGAACATGTTTGTTTTCTGATAGACTCTAAATTTTTACATATAATTTCTCGATGGTAAAGTGCTCCCATTTAAATTCTCCAAGGCACTGCCCAGGCCTTGTCAATCTTCTTTGGACCCACACTTTGGAAAGGAGGAAATTGTATTAACCAGATGCTTATAAGTAATACCCATTTTAAGCTAAATCAGAAAATAAAAATAGTGGTTGTTTTAGAAGGGCAGATGAATCTCTAATTTTATGAGTGGCTTTAGTCCAGGAAAAATGTTGTTGAGATTATAAAGGCAGGTTAGCTCTGGAGAGCATGGCAACAATCACCCAAATTGGTGACCTGGGCCCATCGCGTGACTTATGCCCATTGCATGTCTTCACCATACTGGCATGTGCGGTTGTTATCATTGTAATTTTTGGATCAGTATATTAATTTATGTCAGAAGGCTCATTTCAAATCTGCAGTGATCAATAATTATCCCGCACCATAAGTTTCATGCTCTGGCATATGCTTGATTTTTGCTTGAAAGGAATTGTGTGCGTCCTGGAAAATCGAAGTAGCATAAAATTGGGTTGACAATTCAGTGGACCTTTGCACCCCTTCATTGAACATGCAGTGTGTCAACCTGTCTCCCCAGAGAGGAGGAGGTACCGGGAGACTGTCTGTTCCTACAAGCAGCAGCTGCTCGCAGAGTAAATGCAGCCTGGTTTGATAGCAGCTGTCAGTATTGTTCAGGGACCGACTTAGGGTAGAGAACAATGGGAGAGGCCACGCTCTTAGTCTGCATCGACTTTCAGGCTAAGAAAAGAAATAGTAATTTAACGGTTTAGACATCTATTACAAGTGTGAAAGATCATGAAAGAGTACCCTTTAAAATGCAAATGAGCCGAAACACTCATTTCCTTTAAGGTACAATCAAGGAGCTTACTGCTTGCTTGACAGTGCTAAAGATATTTCTCTTAAGCAAACCTGGAAAAAGTAAATCTTCTCAAGGACATGAGCTTCTGGATAAGCTCAAGGTGTGTCCTGGGCCTGTGGGTGCTCTTTGAGGAGGAAGAAAGAGGTTATATTTTTTCCATCCTTGTTGAGTGGAATAATGGTGCCCATTTCTCACTAGCATAGAAATTGTAGTTCTCATATCTGATAGAAAATACCAAATTTTAATTATTTCCTACCATAGCACCTGCCTTATATGTAAGACATAGAGTACTGATATTTAAGAAAGATAAGCTCAGATATTTGATATTTGGAGAAACTATTGAAATATTTTTGTTTGACCTTTTTTTAAAAAAAATAGCTTTTTGACTGATAGCAGATTTGATGACTGGCAGAATAACAACTGCAACCCTACTTTTTGTATTTTGCTTCTTACCAGCTCTTTTGCCATTAAACATGCTGTGTTCTTGTAGCAATTAAAAAGATAATTAATAGTGCAGACATCTTAATAGGCACTGGGTTTATTTGGTTTGACACCCAGCAGCTCACTTAGATGTCGGAAAACAAGTTGCATTGTGAAACTTACTCATTTGGGACCTTGAGTTTTTAGATCAGGATTGACTTTACACTTTAAGCAATATTCCTTGAAAGATCTTTTTTTTTTTTTAATTTGGAATTCTTAAGAATGATCAAAACGAAATTGGTCATTCAATGTTGTAACGTCTTGTTTGTGGAAAGGCTACCTGAATGTAGAGAGAATTAACTGAAAGATTCGTCAAGACTGTTCCCCACTTTATTATTTGGGGAGTGTGGAACTAAAGAAAGCTCTCTTCTGCTTTCTCTGATAGGTACTAAATAATTGATTTTAGTTGAGATTGGGATTCCAAATAATTGGTTAATCAGGTTTATACCGCAAATAATTAATACATATGTCGTATCTATATCCTTGTATAGCTATAGATACACATTTGTATACACACAGATACGTTTTTCTCAAGTGGTATGTAATTTTTATGTAGTGAAATACACAGATCTTAAATGTACAGCGTGATCACGTTTGACACCTGCGTACACCCAGGAACCCACACTCCACAAGACACAGGTGGATTCTGTCACCCCAGGAAGTTCCCTCATACTTCTTTTCAGTCATTTTCCCCCCACTCCCTGAGGGATGGTTGCTTTTTGAGTGGATAGTTAAAAAAAACGAGTTGGGTGAAATTTTCTTTTTTAGAGAAAACAGTCGCATAGTTGTATATGTTATTTCTAACCACCTGTTGCCCAACTTGATGATGTTTGTGGTAATCCATACAAGAGCATTTGCATTGTGTTACCTTGGACAATGCCTAGGATCAGATGGACTTGGATAGGACACTTGGCTGCCATTTATCAGCTTTGTGACTGCGTACAGTCAATCTGTGCCAGTGTCCCCATTTGTAAGTGGTAATGCCATCTACTGGCACAGCTTTTGAGGGAATAAGACCTTGCCTGGCAGCCTTCATGGAGCACGTGGTCCTGACTCCTTGCACTGCAGTTTTTGTCTGCTTGGTTTCTTTGCAGACCTGTCGCAGATCTGTGGGTCCAGTTGGCCAAGCCCTTGCGGGGGCTGGTTGGTCTAAACAGCAGGTCACCTCCTCCTTTGTCTTTTCTAGTGGTTACATGGATGTGGGTGTTTGAGAGTAAACCCAACCAGATGCTCTGCTCCTGCCATTACGTTGTCGTGCATGAATGACTTTTAATAAGGACACAGCAGTGGAAAAAGCACTGCCTTTTAGCTTGTGATGCACAAACTTAAAAGTTCAAAACTGAACGGAAAAAGTTAAGTTTTGGAAACAGATGGAGACAGAATTTAGAGCAAAACTGAAAGTATGGAGCATCATTGGGTTCCTTACTTAACATAAAGAAGGCAAGCAATGCCTTTGCTGGCACGGAGAGGTTACAGGGATCATTCTAATAAAGTTGGGAGGAAAGAAAGAAGAGACGGCCAGATGACCAGTGGGGATTGTCCTACCCATCCACAAAATGCCAGATTTCTGATAGTGGCCTCAGTACGTACTGTTGGGTATAAGAAAATTTGAGCAGTTTTCCATACCAATGCTTGTGAACTTCAGGAGCTCAAGAAATTTGGGTTTAATCTAGGCAAGCTTGTTTTCCTTTCTCACTTATTTGAATGTAGTCTAAATTGTTTTTTATGAATTTAACTTCTGTCAGGGCTCATGCAACTCCAGATTATTGGTCAGATTTGTATATTCCTGCTCCAGAGACAGATTTATAATTCTCTGTACTTTGAAACAACTTAGTATGAGGTAAAAGCCTAGGGTATTTTATGATGTCTGTCTATGTTTGTTTGTGTAGGAGGTGGCTGTGAATACAAACTGCCGATGTGTCTGTAGAAGGAGCCTTTCTGTCTCTAAGAGATTGAGTTGTAGACCTAAAGGACTCTCCACTGTTGCATGAGATGATTGGTTTAAGGATTAGCAAAATGTTGGATTATTTTTCTCCTTTGGCTATAGCTGTCAGCTATCTATGGGATTGTAGTGTGTGAAGTTTAAGAGGATGAAGTTAGCCTCTTATTCTTATGAGTATGCAGTTAATCCCTGGAAAGCCCATCAGTAACCCAGCTGTAGGTTTCTTTATAAAACAAATTCACCCTAGGAGAATAATGCATATCCTGCTACTGAGAGGAGAAGACTAAATAGCTATAACAAACATGGATCTTCTGGCTCTGCTTACTTACATTTAGTGACATACCCTTTACTTAAATTGCAGTAGTCTAGCCCTTTTATTAAATTTCCAAAGAGAAGGAGCAATATTGCAAGGAAGTCTTTTATGCATCTTTTTTTTGCTTTGGTTATGTTTGAGGTTTTTTTTAAACTGAGAGTACAACTAGGCTTCTGACAAATGCAGAATTGGCCTCAATGGGTTCTTCTGGATAATTATGCTTTTCAGTTATTAGATGAATTACTGAAGCATTATTTACTTTTTAATTTTCCCATGTATTTTCGTGTGATTTTCACTTCATTCTTTAGAACAAGGCATTATTTATACCTCTTTTTTTTCAGAGGGAGGGAAAAAGCTCCAGAGAGTAGATTTTACCCCATTTTAGGAATTATATTTAAAATTGTGATGTGACATACATATCATCAAATGCACTCTTTTAAAGGATACAATTTAATGGTTTTAGTATATTCACAAAGTTGTGCAGCCATCACTGTTGCTTAATTCTAGACCATTTTTATCACTTCTGTAAAGAAGCTCTATATTCATTACCATTCATTCTCCATGCCCCATCTCTGGTGATTCCCAGTCTGCTTTCTATCTCTGGATTTACCTATTCTGTACATTTCCTATACGTGGAATCACGTAATATGTAGCCTTGTGCGTCTGGCTTCTTTTGCTTAGCACAATGTTTATGCATGTGGTAGCATGTACCAGTACTTTAGTCCTCTTTATTGACAAATGATATTCCGTTCATTAATATACCACATTTGTTTATCCAGTCATAAGTTGATGAGTATTTGGGTAGTTTCCACTTGTTGGCTATTACGAATAATGCTGCTGTGAACATTTGTGTACAAGTTTTTGTACAGACATGTTTTCTTTCCTTCTGGGTCTATACCTGAAAGTAGAATTGCTGGGTCATATGGTAACTTTATATTCAACTTTCTCAGCAACTGCTAAACTGTTTTCGAAAGTGGTTGCACCATTTTACATTCCTACAGCAGTGTATGAGAATTCCAGTTTCTCTACATCATCTTTAGCACCTACTGTCCGTCTTTTTGATTCTAGTCATCCTGGTGTGTGTGAAGCACTGTCTCCCTCTCACAGGTGTTGATTCTTAGTCCTGTCTGTGTACATGCCATCAATTTTGCTTTCATGTGTCTTTTTTTCTTATTTTTTCAGCTTTCTGGGAGTATCATTGACAAATAGAAATTGTATATGAGGTGTACAACATATGCATTGGGAAATAATTACCATGATCAAACTAATTAACTTATCCATCACCTCACATAGCATATCACCTCATGTAGTACCCTTTGTGTGTGTACGTGTGTGGTGAGAACACTTTAAGATCTACCCTCTTAGCAAATTTCAAGTATACAGTTCAATATTAATACTATTTTTTTTTTTTTTTAGAGATATGGTGTCTCTCCATTGCCCAGGCTGGAATGCAGTGGTGCAGATCATAGTTCAATCTCTAGAACTTATCTTGCTTAACTGAAACTTTGTACCCTTTGGCTAACATCGCATCCCCTCCCAACCCCTACCTTACTACTCTCTGCTTCTATGAATTGTACTCTTTGAGATTACACATGTAAGTGAGATCATGCAGTATTTGTCTTTCTGATTTCTGACTTGTTTCACTTAGCATAATATCTTCCAGGTTTATACACATTGTAACTCACAAATGGCAGAATTTCTTTCTTTTTATAGGCTGAATGGTATTCCCATTGTGTATCTACACACCACATTGTCTATGCATCCATCCATCAGCAGACATTTAGGTTGTTTCCATCTCTTGGCTATAGTGAATAATGCTGTGATGAACATGATTACCTCTTCAATATCAACATATCGATTTCATTTCCTTTGGATGTATATCCACAAGTGCAATTGCTAGATCATATTCAGGTTGAGCATCCAAAATCTGAAATGCTCCAAAAAGCTGAAACTTTTTGAGCGTCAACATGATTTCAGATTTTCAAGTTAGGGATGCTTAACCAGTAAGTAAAATGCAAACATTCCGAAATCCAAAAAATTTGATATTCAAACACTTCTGGTCCCAAACATTTCAGAAAAGGGATACTCAACGTATAGATTTATCTTTAACTTTTTGAGGAACCTCATACTCTTTTTCCATAATGGCCATACCAATTTACCTTCCTGACAACAGTGTACAGAAGTTCTCTTTTTTCCACACCCTCAGCAACACTTGTTGTCGCTTGTTTTTTTGATAATAGCCATCTTAATAGGCATAAGGTGATGTTCCATTGTGCTTTTGATTTTCGTTTCCTTGATGATTAATGACATTGGGAATTTTTTCATGTACCTATTGGCCATTTGTATGTCATCTTTGCAGAACTGTCTATTTAGGTCCTTTGCCCATTTATTAATTTGGGTTTTTCTTTTTTTTGCTATTGAGTTGAGTTCCTTATATATTTTGGATATGCACCCTTTACTAGTTGCCATTTGCAAATATTTTTTCCCATTCCTTAGGTTGCCCATGTGTCATTTTCTTTGCACTCCTACAACGAGATGGGGTCTTTCAGTGAATTTATTTTATTTTTATTATCTTCAAGTAGCTGGAGAATTCTTGGCCCCGGTAAGCAGTTTTTACCTGTTTATCACCCTTGCCCCTCTTCATGTGAGAGGCCATTCACATAATGGGAGGTTTTCAGATAACTTCTCTAGTACTATCCTTGATGTTTCTGCTGCCAGATGGCTCTTTCCCACTTGTTTACATGGCATACCAATTTTCATTTTTCTGCAGTCTCCCAAGATAAGAACTGAGTGTTGTAAAAAAACGGGGAAACAGCAGAAATCAAGGAAGAGCTATTTGGAGAGAACTGTCAATAAATGCTATGTTTCACATTTTTGTCCCCTTTTAAAGGTGTTTAAATACCAAGTGCTACAAATGCCACTCACTGTCACTCTTAGCATTAGAGATGCCATTTAGAGGCATGGTTTTAGTTTGGATTGGGTTAAGTTTGTGATTTTTGTGACATAGGTTTTTTTTTTTTTTTCCTTTGGGGTTTATAAAGTGGGTTAAATTTCAGAAATTAAAGTTGATTTAGGCCGGGCCCAGTGGCTCATGCCGGTAATCCTAGCACTCTGGGAGGCTGAGGCGGGAGGATCACTTGAGGTCAGGAGTTCAAGACCAACCTGAGCAAGAGTGAGTCCCTGTCTCTACTAAAAATAGAAAGATAGCTGAACAACTAAAAATATATATATAAAAAATTAGCTGGGCATGGTGGTGTATGCCTATAGTCCCAGCTACTCAGGAGGCTGAGGCAGAAGGATGGCTTAAGCCCAGAAGTTAGAGGTTGCAGTGAGCTAAGCTTATGCCACGGCAATCTAGCCTGGGCAACAGAGCGGGACTCTTGTCTCAAAAAATAAATAAATAAAGTTGATTTAGTGGTTGGTAGTGGGGAGCTTGGCATCTAGTGAGTAAAAGGTGGGTATAGGCAGCTCTATGGTGATAGACCACGTGCTGTGCCTGTGTTTTAGAAACAAAACTATAGAAACCCTGCACCATTGCCTTAAAGCTCTGAATGTGAACAGCACAATTTCCTTATAGTAACGTAATTGACCCAAGCTACGCTAAGGAAAATGCGAATTAAAATTCTAAGTGCATGGCTGTTTTTAGACATGGTTGAGGTTACTTCATTCCTTGTGGGTTTTGGTATCATTAACTCAGGGTTTGGTGTTTGTTTTATTTGTCTCAATCTCACCCTATTCAGATTATTTTGGTTAGAGCAAGTGCATTTATCTCTTTATTCCAAAACCTGAAGCTTTCCATAATTCCCTTTGAGGGAATTATGAACAGAACACCAATATGTGAAAGTTCCCAGGGTAACCCTTTCCCAAGTTGTTTTGTAAAATATAAAGCGTTCTGTTTGTTTTAAATTTGAAATTGTTAGTGGAATCAGCTTTGGAAGACCAGATGTTCATTTTTTGAGTTGTGACAGGATATTTGGATGGTGATGAAGGGGCAGTGAATGCTTGAATGTTGAATGTATTTTTATTTTTCAAACAATAATTTGGCAAGTCACTTGGCATATAAGAACATGAATTCTAATGTAATAGGACAGAATTTCAGCTTAGCTCTAGATGAGAGTTTGTCAGCCTCAGCACTGGTGGTGGCATATTGGGCTCAATAATTCTCTGGTGGGGGCTGTCCTATGCATTAAGGATGTTTAACAGCATCCTTGGCCTTTAGTCCCTAGATGCCAGTAGCTCCATCCCCCCTTCCCCTCAGTGTGACAACCATAAATACCTCTAGACAGTGCCAAATGTCCTCGGGCAGGGAGGGGGCAGGGTGTCAAAATTGGTTCTGCTTTAGAACCAGGGGTCTATATTGACTGCCCAGGAAACCAGCTGTATTGCTGAAAACCACCATCGCTCATCAAAAATGCCTTTTCTAATAGCTTTACAAACTGTTTTGCTTGTATATTCTGTGCTGTATAAATCTGCAAGCATTAACTTTTTAAAAAGTTTCCTAATTACCCTAAACTAATGGCTAGGTGGAAGGATAAATTTCCCTATCCTTGCTGTCATGTTGAAAAACATCTTGTGGTTTTCTAAATGTGATAGGTGCTCATTTTGGTCACAGAGGACAGAAACATATAAATCCCCCTGCTTGACAGAGCCATTGGGTTTTTGGCTGTGTGGCAATGTCAGCATCACTTTTGTCCTAAAATATATTCTTTAAGTAATATTCCTTCTTTTTACTCTTGGTGAAGGTGATGGGTACCAGCTTGAGAGAAAATGTTCTTGCAGGGACAGATGGACAGGTGTGGGCAGCCCTTTTGGAGTTAGCTGTTTTACTCTCCTAGATATGAGCCTTCTGTTCATTTAAATAAATGCTTTATCTTAGAAGTGACACTTTTTATTTGTAATATTAAGCATCTGCTTCTGAGAAAAGCCAGAGCCTTCTCTGTTTAGTCTTGATTCTTTGTTACGGGCTTCCTTGGAAGAGAGCTGGGAGCGAATGATACCCTGTTTTTTTAGATGTAGGGGGACAGGCAATGAGAAGTGGGAACAAGAGAGATGGCACTTGTGCAGTTTAAGAATAAACTTCCACCCCTCACTGCGTTAAGGCCTGATGGTGAGGGCGGATTGGTCTCTGGGCATGTTGCATGCTCTCCAGAGCATCTTGTCGGCTGGGCGTGGACGGAAACGTGAAATCTGTGGTGGAGAAAGATTGGGTGCCCTCTTCCTTTCTCGTGTTTGGGAACATGACTGGGATGCTGGGTTTATAGGGTGAATGATGATCTAGGAATCAAAAGGCTTGGAGCCCTCATCCTGGCTCTGAGCCCCAGGCGGGCCTCTTAGCTTTGAGCCAGTCTCATCTGTGCAACGGGGGCCATGCTGAGCTCAGCCCCGACAGCGGGCGTGCAGATACTGTCTAGGAGCACTGCTGGCAGGAACAAAGTAGAAGGTGAGGTATGTCCACATTGCCTGGAACCGCAGCATCTTCAAAAGTGGTGATCCGTCCTGGTGCTGCTTAGTACTCCTTTCAGTTTGATAGGATTTTGCTTTAGAAAAAAAAGAAAAAGCAGCAGCTTTCATCATGCCTGAGCTAAGGATGGAAGAACCCAGTTACCTCTAATCAGACAGTGACTTCTTCCAGGGGCCTGGGAAGCCAAGCAGGGTAGAAGTGGGAGTTTCCCGTGGCCGGTGAGGCTGTTGAATGTCCCTGTCCATGGTTATTAGCCTGACTGTCGGTTTTGACTGCATAGCTCTACTTCACAGCTGTGGCGGAGCCCCGTTATTGCATACCTTAGCCCCTCTTTTCAATAATCTATCAGAGTCCGTTTCTTCCAGTTCATGTTTCTGAAAGCTGATTCGGATTTTTTTTGGGGGGAGGGGATCTTTATTTTCTTTTTGTATATACAAATATTACCTTGAATGTGTTTGCTGTGACGTAAAATCCCACCTCTGAAGTCATCTTCTGGTGACTCGGTTCTGGATTTTGGGGGAGTGAAGGAAGCAGAGAGGGGTGAGAGGTGGTGTCCTCCACCCTGTAGTTAGATTCCTTCCCCTCTGCTTAGCCTCTCTCATCTTCTTTTAATTAGAGCCGTGCTTAATTACCCCACTGCACTTGCTTGTGTATGCATCACTGCATTCCCCCCCCAGAAGCCGGACATAGCTCTTACTCTCCGAGTAATGATGGTAATTGCTGGTAGGGCAGACCTGTTCCTCATCCTTCTCCGAGCACATTTCTCATGGCAGGTGTCTAGTTCCTAATTAAGTGCTAATGAGCACGCCTAGTGGACCGTGATGCTGCTGCAAGCTTCTTCAGTTTTATGTCTCACTATTGCCAAGTTCTTAAAAGGTGACAGAGCAAGAATTAGTGTCTTTGGGATGACAGGAAGGTGATTTTATGCGTAAAGAAATTGTTATTATGATCTCAAGTGGTGAAGGAGTAGTTTATAAATACTTTCCAAGAATACCGTGAGTGCTGCCCGCTCTGACCTCACCCTCCGTTCCATTTTCCACCTAATTAGAAGTATGCTAGCTTTGGAAGAAGGAACGGAAGTTTAAAAAGGTTGGCTCCTTAAAGATTTTTTTTTTTTAGGTTGCTAGAAGTGCTTGAAAATTTATTGTAAAGTTACCTTAGACACCCAATTTCTAATTTTGAGATGCCGTTTTCTCCTATGCTTCAGGGTGGGAAGTGTGTTTGGGATTCCATTAAAAATCAGCAGGGCTGGGTGGGAATTACTGAAGGTCTGGTGTGAAGATGTTACATATTCCGTACACGCAAGGGGGTAATAAATAAAACGAGTAATTGAGTCCCAGGGAAGTGAGCACAAATCAGAATCTGAAGAATTTTCTGACATTAGAAGTTGAGCTTTAATCGTTTTTACAGTCTCATCAAAAACAAGTTTTATGTTGGATGGCTGAAATGTAGCCAGATTCATGGTGCAGGGGCCCATTTCGTGGGTATTTTCTCATTTCATACAACATGCTTTTAAATACACATGAGAGCAACGATACTGTTTAGTGCAAACAGACTTAGAACCTCTGGGATGAGTGATGGAGGCAAGTGGCGTAGTGGACAAGGCATGTGGGAGAGGGCCTTGGGTCGCTGTGGCTGGAGCCCCGCACAGCTGGTGAAAAGCGCTTTCCTTGTCCAGGATCCTAACCTCTCTGGGTCTCATTGTTTTCACTGGTGAGCTAGAAGGTGGGAAGGGGGCTTAGGAGAAAAGCCAAAGATAAACAGCATTTTGTCTGTAAGGTTTCTTCTAGCTGTCACCAGCCTGGCCCAGCCCCCTGAGACCCTCCCCCCCGTATGTGGTGGTGTGGTGAAGAGAGCAGCTTGTCAGGGTCCTTCCTGCACTGGCTGCAGTCCCTTCCCACCTCCCCTGCCGTCTACTCAATGCCTTTGAGCCTTTGTTCTTCTGGGGAAATGGGAATTTCGGGAATTCCTTGCAGTTCTGAGAGGGCCTCATGAAATGAGGACACATAAGTGCCGGGATGGTACATAAGAGACACCCAGATGCTCATTCTTCCTTCCTGAATCCTGTCCATTAAAAACACTCTTTTGGGTTTGTCTCCTTACACCATTGTGGTAAGTTGATGCAAGAATGCGGGTTAAAATGGAGTCACCTGGTAACTGGGAACTAGTTGGGAGTGTGGTTTCTGCACGGTGGGATGCACATCACCTCTTCCTCCAGCCTCCCCCTGCCCCATTTTAACCTCTCAATCAGGATGAGTTTTAGAGTCTGTGGCACCTTAGATTCAGTGACGATACTAGATTTCATCCCCAGAGGCACTTAGAGGTGGAATTGACTCAGCGTGCTTACGAATGTAGCCAGCCTTGCTACGCTCTCAGGGGCGAGTTATACCAGAAAGTGACAGTGTAGATGTGAGGGTTATATTTTGGGAAGGTGGAGAGAGATAACTGTGAGTAGGTGAAAGCTTTTGATGAACTGAAAGCACTAATTGCATTTTTCCCCCTTTCCTCCTTGTTTCTCTCTTCATTCCCTTCGTGTGTGTGCCGCACCTCCTGTTGTGTGTCCTCCATCTTCTCCTGTCATGTCTGGATGCTGCCTCCACCACCATCACCGCCACCACCACCACCTTCCTCCTCTTCTTCCTCCTCCTCCTCCTCTTCCTTTACCTCCTCTCTCACCACCACCAACAGCAGCAGCAGTTGCAAGCCCAGCATCTTTCTCACGGCCACGGACCACCGGTACCCCTAACGCCTCACCCTTCGGGACTGCAGCCTCCTGGGATCCCGCCCCTCGGGGGCAGCGCCGGCCTTCTCGCGCTGTCTAGTGCTCTGAGTGGGCAGTCTCACTTGGCAATAAAAGATGACAAGAAGCACCATGATGCAGAGCACCACAGAGGTGAGAGGCCGGGCAAGCCAGATTAGGACTTTGTCCTCTTTCTCGTTCAGTGCTGCAAAGTTGTGCGCATCGCTAAAGAAAGCCCCAACCTATACAGAGAGCAAACAATGAGATAAGCGGAACTGTCGCAAAGATTTCCACTGAAACACAGGTCACCCTGGAAGTTTGCAGGGTTTGCCGTGGGCATCTATAAATTTCTCCATCTCGTTTAGATGGCAGGCATCTTGACATCTTGGCAACTGCCTAGTTAGTGCCAGTGGCCTGTACGATATTATGGAAAACTGTTAACTGCTTAATTGGGTAATTTTCAAAGAAAGTAATGTTGTTAAATGGGGCGAAATAAGAAGTTAAATTTGAAAGTGAATGTGTTCAAATGAAAGGTTTGATAATTGCATCTGTTACTACTTAGTTTCATAGGCTTTAATTCTAGTATGCATTAAATATTGGGCAAAATTGCACTTGACTAATTTTTTGAAGAAAAGTAATTTATTCTGTCAAGAAATAAAAAAATAGGCTTTGTGTATGGTTAAACTGTAAATCTTATGTTTACAAAATACTGTAATTTTCAGGAAATCACTGTATTAGGAATGTGCAATGACTTATATAAATAAAAGCCATTTTTAAAACTGTTTGGGGCTTGTGTTCTAATTATTCCCCCCTTTTTTTTATTTCTGTTCTTGCCTCTGTGTCTGAACGGGCATGTCTGTGCGTTTCTTGGTAACCTCGGGAGCAGACAGAGAGCCGGGCACAGTAAGTACAACCGCCTGCTGCACATGAACACTGTCCCCTTCTACCAGTGTGTCCCCACGCTGCCTTTCTTTAAACACAGGCACAGACAGACACTCATGCTCTCCCTGTCTCTCTCAGTGACCTGGTTTTTTTCTCACACTTTTTCTTTTCTTAAAATTTTTTTTTCTTTCATGACTGTTTACCCTTCTCTTGTCTTTTTGATAAAACTTGCATCAGATGAGAGGGGCATGATTTGGGGGCAGAGCCATTTGCTGTGATTTGTCACATGGAAATACACTTTGTATGCCCCAGGCCCACTTTAAAAATGTTTATTGTTGCATTCCAAGTCCTGGTTGCCTGTAGTTTAAAAGAATATTCACTTATATATCTTAAATCAGTTTTACAGGCAAAAGATCATAATCTGTATGTGAAGTTGGTTAGTAATGTATTATTTCTACCTAAATCATTCATTATCCTCTGCAAATGCATCTTAGTTGTTAGGTTTCCATTTCTAGTTTTCTTTGTGTAATTGTCCTTGCAGTGTGAACTTGAACTTAAATTTTTATTTTAGACCTAAGAACTGAGCATATGAGTAAGCTCTTAAAACAAGGAAATTCAGCAGACGGGGCTGTATGCTTACAGAGTTCATCTTGTCATCAGCCTGAATCACACCTGTTCTACAAGATGCGCATTTGATTTGTACTTGCATTTGCCAGTTAGCTATCGGGAGTCCTGTATCTAAAATGCATCTCTTAAATGTTATGGAACAAATAGAATTTGTCCCCTTTTCATCTGGGCCAGCCTATGGGTTTTGCCTCATTTCCTTCTTTTTGAACATAGTATTTTGACCATGTTTAATATGGGAAAAAATCTAAATCATTCTGCTAACTTTTTGGTTATGAGTTTGAGGGGGAAGATACGTAAATCTTTTCAGTTTGAAAAGTGGGGTTTTTTTTGTTTTTTACCCTCTTCTGTGTAGAATAGTGGTTACTTTAAAAATTTCCTTTGAGGCGGATCTTGGTATACTTCGTGTATCAGGATGCAGACGAAGGAGTGGGTAATGATTATAGGAAGGGGTAGGTAGTTTTTAGATTCTCGTGCTTTAAGTTTTCTCCGGAAAATTGTGAGGGAATGAGGGGGTTACAAAACAGTTACAGCTAGGAAGTAAAATAGCTGACACACAAAGTGCAAATTTAAGCAAGCTGGCTTTGATTTATGGGGGTGACTGCTTTGCTGTTTCAGTCCCCATTGATGATCATCTTTTCTGCTGTATTCATTCAGTAGAGTGTCAAATTAAAAAAGCCTAACCCTGGACCAGAAAACAGATGGCAGAAAACATTTGGGGAAAGCCCATGTCCTTTAGGTTGCTACGTATTTTTAATTTATTGAACTTATTCTAGCTTTGAGACTTTAACTTTTTTCCCTCAGTACTACTGTTTCACTTTAAATGACTGTGTATTCATTGAGTGCTTGCTATGTGTAAGGCAGTATGGGACATATATACCTGTGATTAGAAGTGTGAAGGCACAAAGCAAAGCCCTTAGAGAATTGAGGCAAAGTGACAAAAAATACTAGAAGACACAAGACTATAGATAATTTCAACAAAACTTCTACAACTTCCTGATAATCACAGTTGTGGGAAGTGATACCATGTGATACGTGCCTCTCTGAAATGCCAGGAGCATGACTGAGTCGAAGTTTGCATGCTTAAGCTACTAAGAGGTGTTTTTCATACCTCTGAGTGTGTCTAATAACCTATATATATTTTTGACTAAAAAATGTATGCAAGTACTTAATGCATGGGTTCACTGGAGTGGGCAGAGAGGGTGATTAGTTGTACCCTTCAGTACAAAATAGTTCTTGAGTTTCAGGCAGCTATGGGTTATTTTTAAGTCCATAAGTTAAGAGTTAGCAGCCGATGAACTTTGCAGTCAAAAAGCAGTGGACTTCAGTGTTATTGGCATGGACCCTTTTGCATATGAAATTTTGGACAACTTTAGTGATTATTTAAATGAGTACTTTCAGAGTATGTATGGATACTGTGTTTCCTGCCTAATTACTAAAGAAAACTCTTGGGTGATGATGATATAAGATGGGAAAACTATACTAACTAATTGTAACCTAAACATTTAATTCGGTCTGTAGAGAGAAATTGAATTGTTCCCTGTCCACAAAAGTGGAATTTTGCTGTAGTCATATAAAATGAAGTAGCTCTTCAGACTTTGTATAAAATTGTGTCTGAGAAGCAATAGATAACGAGAGTGGTGTGTGCTTCTAGTGCCTAAAATATTATGATACTCATCTACTTAATAAAGTGGCTTGAATTATGAAGTCTGATTTTCCTTGTTAGATAAAATCAGCTAATTGCTCTGTGTTGCTATTGTTTTTTCACCCAGTGAGGGGTTAAGGGCAGTTGCTACAGGCAAGTGGTTTTCTTTCCTTTTTTTCCTGGAAATGGCGTCTCACTGTCTTTTAGGCTGGAGTGCAGTGGGTGATCATCGCTCACTACAGCCTCAAACTCCTGAGCTCAAGGGATCCCCATCTCAGCCTCCCAAGTAGTTGAGACTACAGGTGCACAATACCATGCTGGCTAATTTTTTTTATTTTTTGTACAGACAGGATCTCTCTATGTTGCCCAGGCAGGTCTTGAACTCCTGACCTCAAGCAATCCTTTCTCCTTGGCCTTCCAGAGCACTGGGATTACAGGCGTGAGCCACCCCGCCTGGCCTAGGCCAGTGATTTTCGTGGTTTCAGGATCTTTACACCCTTGAATTAAAATTATGAAGGATCCCAATGAATTTTGGTTTTGGGGGATTATATATTTTGATATTTACTGGGTTAGAAGTAAAACAAACGTTAAGTCTGAGTGCGGTGGCTCACGCCTGTAATCCTAGCACTCTGGGAGGCCCAGGCGGGAGGATTGCTTGAGCTCTGGAGGTTGAGACCAGCCTGAGGAAGAGCAAGACCCTGTATCTACTAAAAATAGAAAAAATTAGCCAGGCAACTAAAAATAGAAGAAAAAATTAGCTGAGTGTGGTGGCATGTGCCTGTAGTCCCAGCTACTTGGGAGGCTAAGGTAGGAGGATCACTTGAGCACAAGAGTTTGGGGTTGCTGTGAGCTAGGCTGATGCCACGGCACTCTAGCCCAGGTAACAGAACCAGACTGTCTCTGAAAAAAAAAAGTTAAACATTACTTAAAACAGATAAAGAGCTACTTAAGTGTTATTATACATAACATAATTAATGAAAAATAACTATTTTCCAAAATAATGGCATTGTTTTGCATGTCTGCAAATGTCTTTAATGCCTGGTTTATAAGAGGATAGCTGTATTCTTACCAGCTTGTCCATATAGTCTGTTGTGATACATTATTTTGGTTAAAGTTTAGGAAGAAAATCTGCCCTCATGGAGATTGGTAAGGGTCTCTGAGACCCTCAGGGTACCTGGACCAAACTCTGAGAACCTCAGCCATAAATAAGACAGAGAGTTTCTTATTTTTTCTTGTTCTTCTTTCTATATGGAACATATTTATGTCAAGTGCAGAAATCAGAGGCTTATGTAGATCCAGAGGGAATATGGTTATGTATGGATTTTTATCTGTGAGCCTAAAACTGGTTGGTAGGTAATTTTTATTTGTTTATTTTTAATGACAAAATTAATTTGTTAGTTAAAGCTTTTATGGTAGGAAAATAAATGCGCCTTAATATAAGCAATCTGTTTTAATATAAAACCTAGACAGTGAAAGTACAGGCATGTGCTATACAATATCATTTCTGTAACAGTGCATATGACGGTGGTCTCATAAGAGTATAATAATGTGTTTTTACGTGTGTTTTTATTTTTTTTTAGAGGTGTTTTATTTTTAGATGTGTTTAAATACACAAATACATTGTATTACAGTTGCTCACAGTATTCAGTACATTAACATGCTATACAGGTTTGTAGCTCAGGAGCAGTAGGCCATATCATATAGCCTAGGTCTGCAGTAGGCTATACCATCTAGGTTTGTATAAGGACACTGATGTTCACACAGTGACAAAATTGCTTAATGATGGATTTCTCAGAAAGTCCTGTTAAATGACACACGACTGTACTAAGAGCAGAGTGAAAATATGAAAGCTACTTTAAAGTTTCTTGTTTCTGAAAGGGATGAATGATGATGCTAGTAACTTTTTAGAGGTTTGTTTTTGCCGTGGTTTTAAAAATTTGTTTGGCTGTTGTTTTTAAATGAAGATTTGACTTTTTACTAATTCAGAAAACCTGTGGTTTTTTAAAAAAATATAAGTGCAGTTCTTGAGCAAAGAAATAAAATAATGAAATGACCTAGGAAAGGCCATTATTACTTTAGTAGTAATAAAAACTTCAGATATTTCCATTAATTTTAAGATAAATTGCATTAAATTTTGCCCAAAGGGAATATCATTTAAATACATACACTTGAAAGACTTGGAATTAAAGAACTAACCAAAAAAAATTACATAGCTTTTAAAAACATGCTAGAACACATGTTTACCTACTTTGAGTCATTTAACAAGTGTTTTTTGAGCACTCTGTGCTAAGCACTGTTGGAGGCACTGTGCATACTTGCTGTCATTTTGCAGTGGTCCCTTTTAATGTCACAGTTAAATATTTGTTGACTATAAAACACTGAAATACCTAACTGATGTGATGACTGTTTGGAAAAGGGAGGAGACTCTGGGGGTGTTTGGGGGAGACCCCAGAGCAGAGGGTGTGTGGACTTAGGCAGGGTTCATGGATGAGCTCTGCAATTGTATGCAGAGTGTTGTGGGTCTGTGTTCTTTTGAATGATTTTAGGGAGAGATCATAGCTCATCAAATTCTCAAAAGGGGTTGCTGACCCAGAAAAGTCTAAGCACCATTCATCAACCTTATAGATGGTATGGCACAGCACTATCATTTTATCAATGACAACAAGATCACGGAGTCTGGGTATATCTGGTCACATAGTTACTTAGTTAACAGAGGTTGAGATTTAGATCAGGTCTGAGGGACTGTGTTGTCACTCCACAACTGACTTCTCAAATTACCAGGGGTTGGAGGTTTATATTTAGAACCTACTTAAAGGTAGTTAGGACAACCATGACTTTAGTTAGTATAAGGTGGGTTCTTTCTTTTCTTTTTCTTCTCTGGCTGTTCTTCACTAGCTAATAGGCAGGGTTAGGACCAGATCCTAGTTCAGAACCATCCTTAACTTCACTTTATCTCCAAACAACAGTAAACATTATAGAAGGCAAGGAGGAGAAAAGACATGAGGCTTCCTTTGGAGAATAATATTGTTGGTCTTTTTCTGAGGAAAAAAATTTTTTTTTAACTATTCCCTTCACTCCCAGAGAGGCCCTTGGGGAAGCACAGTGACGTGGGGGGTGGCAGAAAGAACATGTGTTTTGGACAAAGGCAGACCGGAGTGGAATTCTGACTGCACAGGCAAGCTTTTTCATCCTTTCGTACTTTCCTAGTTTCATCTATAAATGGAGACTAGTGGCTGCTTCGCAGGGCGAGGGTTAGGATGGGAAGGGAGCAGACAGCTACCTTAAGGAATGTACCTCCTTGCTCCCATTTGCAGAGGAGCAAGACAACGATAAATGCGTTATTAGTCACATTCAGCACAGTTACTTGTGATTTCCTCTCCTTTTAAAAATACAGAGGCAGTTGTGGGAATGAGGCCCAGGGGCCAAGGTGGCAGTTCCTGATGGTTCTCAGTGCGTCTGCACCATCGGACTGATCCCAGCCTCATGATATTCAAATTAACTTGATCACTCTCATGATACTCAAATTTCTCAAAGGTAATCAGGGCCTAGGAGGAGCTGGTTTTGCCTAAATATGCCTAAGTATTTATGAATTAATCTTGACTTGACATGTTAAGAGATTGCCTGGAAATAAAGGCTAAAACTGAGATGAGTCACCTAAGATTTAAATTTTTAGGCACAGTGGATAACACTTAAGTTTCCTTAAGCAGTTGCCTCAGTACGTTTCCCTTTTGGCAGAATTTAAAACTTTGTGCTTAAAAAAACAAATCCTCTTTGGGAAAACTATCCTCACTGCCTTGAGTGGGGTGAACCCCCCAAAGAAAAGAAAGCCAGGGTGGTTTCTAGATTGTTGGGAGGGGTGTGTACCTGGACCAGACGGAGGCATCTGTTTACTGTGGATGCAGTAACTCACTAGGTGGATATCGGGGCCTTTGTGCAACTGGATTAACATTCAGATCTTGTCTCACTGTGATTACTGTAAAAATAAGGCATCTTTATTCTAAAAAAAACCAAAAAGGCAGAGAACTTTTTTTCTCTCCAAAACTAAAACTTGAGTTTGTGTTCTGAACCTAGAAAACTTAATGTCCATCATTGTGAGCAGGTGTTTTTTGTTTTGTTTCCCCTTGACCTCTAGTAATTTCTGTCATTTCCTCGCTGGAACATAGGCAGTAACCTCTGTGTCCTCATCTTTGAGGTAAGGAGACATGAATGTAAGAGCCATCAGATACCCAAATAACGTCAAGTCCTGACCTAATGCTTTCTAGTTTCAGGGCCTTTTCTTGCATTAGGAAGTATCTCAACAGGGGCTCGAGAGCAAAGAGGCACAGACATGGCTAAGTAGCTCTTAGAAAACATGCTTTTAAATAAAGGTTTGACATACAGATTTGATTTTTCTGTGATTGGGTTCTGAGTTGGGCAATGATAGTGTCATGAGGTCATTTAAAAGTTATCTTAAAATAATTGGATTTATTGTCTGCTCCAAATTTTTTATTTGTTTTATCTTGCTTTATTGAGAGGAGGAGGGTAGCAGGGCCAGCTGGAGATGAGGTTGATGACGAAGGCATCATGTGGTTTAGTGCCCTATCCAGCCCCACCATTTGCGGGCTCTGTATGTTTTATGTCTGCATGGCGACGTTCCTTTCCAGGAGTCCCGCTGCCTGAGTCGTTCACCTGTATTCGACAGTGCTGAGTTCCAGGATCAAGGTGCAGGAATACATTGGTTCTTCCCCATATTTTTCATTTAAGCTGTATGAAGCATAAATGTGTGCCCTTCAGACCCGCTGCAATAGGCTGGGTTCTGAGATAGGATGCACTTGCCACGTGGGCACATTTTCCGCTTTTTCTATGTTGTTGACAAGTGAGGATCTCTTTAGTTTTATGGGATAAAAGTGCATCCGTCGAAATGTCGGGCAGAATATATGAATGACCAATTGGACTGCAGCAGAAAGTATGGTGCAGGGTGATGGCTTAATTGGTACCAGGTGTAGATGGAGCAGGCACACAGATGTGATGGGGTGCGTCGTTACCTAATTGTTTTAATGTTCACCGAGAAGTTAATTGTCAGTATGGAGTGTGCTAGCAAATTAGGTTCCTACTGCCTTAGTGTAACTGAGGATAAATGAGGTGTCACGAGTTTCCAATCTGTACCTCTGACACAAACACTTTTCCTGCGGGGAGGAGAAAGTTCCCAAGGGGAATCAGCATGGCAGCTAAAGAAATCCATTTGAATAATGTGCATTATTTTCACATTAGGGAAACCTGTCTTGCTTTTGCTGTATTCGTGAGTGGGTTTTCCTTTCAGATTTGCTGCTGGTGGTTTCAAGGTTTAGACTTGTTGGCAGAGGAGTTGCTTGGATGTCTCAGGATTCACGGAGGCTTCTGTAACTAGTGTTTGGTAGCAGTGTAACATTTCATTAAACTTGCTTTCTTTCATAGTTTCTCGAGTTACCTTCCAGAATATCTCAGTAGAAGTGAACAACCATTACTGTTAAATGGCTAAAGAAAAGTAAAATTCTTGAAACAAGACTGAAAAGACTGGTTTTTATCCTTGTCGGAGCAGCTGGTCTTTGCTACCTTAGTCTTGTGTGGTTGTTTAGAGTATGAAGTAGACATATCACTGTCCAAAATGGTCAGGATAAAGAGAATACAAAGTCCAAATCTTGCCATTTTTCTTTTGACTCCACTGGGTGGTCTTTTAGGTTTAATGGACTCATTTACTTACATTGTAAATGCTTATGTCAAGGTATGGTTTCATCATTGCATCGGGATGTTTGTTTTTGTTTTGTTTTAAAAGAACACATTGGCGTCTTCTGTCCAAGAGGTTCAAGCACGCTGCCAGTTATCTAGTTGACTTGCATCCCTTGAGCTACAGCAGGGAAGGGTCCTGGTATGTGTTTAATAAAACGTGGTTCCCACAGTTATCAAATTGTGTTCTAGGCATGACTAAAGGAGTACACACAGGTTGTAATATTGGAACTTCTGCCACTTCTTTTTCCCTTAGACTGGCTCTTTTGCTAACTTTCCGAGCCATTTTACTCTTGTCATCACTGTTAGTGCAAGTTGATGTGACTCTTACTTAGGAAACACATATTAATAATACCAAACAATTTGTCTGTTGCTAGTGAAGATGCCTTCTGAGATTTGGTGTTCTCACAGAATTCCAGATTTTCTTAGGAGAGAGAGAGCAGTCTCTTCTTGTTGCGGAGTCTGTTTTCTCTGTTCTTACACTTCATCTGATCATCTTGTGTAGATGCTACATATAAATGGAGAAAAAGTCATGCTACGTGATAACTTTCAGACCTTCTTTCTGTTGCTAGTATTCAGCATTCTAAGAGGATCTTTTCTTTGAGACTTGTCAGACATACTTCTCCCTTTGCCGTTTTACTTGGCTCTATCCCCAAAAGTGTGTGCAACACATAAGGTATTGAAAATCATTATGGTTTTAGAATTTTAGTTTGTTTTGAAAACAGTGTGTTTTCAGATCTTGATTTGCTCAGGTTTATGATATCCCCCGTGGGCTGTATAACTCCTATTTTGAATTCTGTAGGAGACGTAAATAGGGTGACTTTATTTCTTAACAAAATTTTAAAACAAAGGAAAACTTACATGCAGTCTGGAAAATCCCAGTCCTCGGGACATTTGTCATAGAAGTCTGCCCAATATTTACAGTTTTTGAAAAATCCTGGCAGATATTTAAATTTTACCAGCTGCAAGGTGAAATAAAACATTGCGTTTCTTGGCTAGAATTAGAGTCTATCAGTCACAGTGGTAACACTGGTCTCGTGTTGATCAAAAGAAGCTCTGATTCATGATTAAATATTTATTTGGCAAATAAATATTTGAAAAATGAATTCTACTTGAATGCTGTGTGGTAGATTAAAAATCTTTCAAAATAGGAACTCTAGGAAGAGGCGTCTGTGGCGGCAAATAGGCCTGTAGAACTGTTACCTGCAGTGGTTGGCGTCCCGTGGGAGCCCTGCTCAGCCTACCTGGACTGCTTTCTTGCCCTCTGCTGACGTCTCTGTCAGCGTTAATCTTGGGTGGAAGGATTCATGACCGAAAGGCAAGAATTGGGGACTATTCTTAGTTCATTTTAAAGAAGGCTATAAAATGTTCATTTTTAAAAAATACGTTTACGTTTTTGGTATGATAGGCATCTAACAAGATAATCAGTGTGTGTGTGTGTGTGTGTGAGAGAGAGAGAGTGAGTGTGAGACTGTTGGTCAGGACGGGGGATTGCGTTAAATGATATTGTGTCACATCAGAATGTTAAGTACAACGGTTCAGAGAGCCAGTGTGGATTTTAAATAAGTTGTGGGTACAAGTATTCTGTGTTTAAAAATCACTCTTCTGAGAGGGGAGGCCCATGGACATAATGGGAACTGGCAGGTGGCAGATAGAGCTTCTTGGCCTTAGGCAAATCACCTCCCCTCTCTGGACTAGGTAGTCCTCTATATAAGAGAAGGGCGGATGAGGGGGAGGAACATAGGTCCTTTAAAGGTGGCTTTGGCCTCTTCTCAGGTTTGATTCTATTTATCTTCTGTGTTTGGAATGCATGACTTTGCATAAATAATTTAATGCAAAGCAACCTCAGTTCCATTCCTTCGTAAATGGTCTCTTAAATGTTGCCTTGATTTGTTAGATTTGGACCTGTGTAATATGGAATTCTAAATTTTGAAGGATCAAAAGGATATTCTGTCAATACCCAGGTATAATCTGTTAATTCTTAAACTGTGTATAAAGTGACCAGTGCAGAATGGCTGTATTCCACCCTTGAGCCATAAGGAACAAACCGTAAGTAAGTAGTGCATGAAAGAAAATCACAATATGAGGGGGAAAAAAATTCAAGACATGCAGTAATACCTGCGAAGTCACTTTTGAGTTTCTGGGAGTCAGTGGGGGAACCGGGAAAGTGATAAAACCAAAATGGTAGCCCTTGCTGCCAGTGACACTCATTAGGCTGGAGCTGTTTGCTTAGATCAAGAGCAACAGGAAAGCAGCGTCAGGGCTGGACGAAGTCAGGGACAATTACACACACAAAACCAATCACCTGGGTTCATGGGAATGAGGGTAAAAGGCAGCAGTCTGTTTTTGGTAGGATGGCCTTTAAGTAGAAAGCTGCCAGGTATGGTGCAGCTTCGTGGGCCCGGGATCCCTCCTGGGTCTGACTGTGGCTCTCCCAGGCCTTTCTAGCCCACACTCTTTGCTGCCTTGTTTTGAATCAGTTTTACAGCATCAAAGGTACGATGAGGCATTTTGTTTCGTAACTTTCCTAACTTGTCGAAGTCTGCCGGTTGAATGGGGCCAATTTTCAGATAAGCAGGGGTGCTAATTACTAGCCCTGTCCAAATTTGGAGAAACTTTCAGAGCTTTTCAAAACCCATTCAGATTATAGGCCTCATTTAAGCTGCTCAAGCGGAAATTACAGTAGTGATTTCGAACACAGAGATGCAGAGGCCTCAAAGCTTGACGGTCTGAAACGTCCAGCCGTAGAAATGTTATTGTTTCTAACAGAAGTTGGATTGTTCCTAACAGAAATGTAGTTTGCTTTTACGTTCACAATACCACTTGACATCATTAAAAAAAAGACATTAGGAAGCTGTCTTGGAATGGCCAAGTGTTTTGGATGCCCCATGCTAATTACGGCAGGAGGGCTTGGAAGGTGGTGGAAAAAGGTTTTCACTTAAAAATCGCCAGCCTACGCAGACTCTATGCCATGGTTTTGCTGGGCACTCAGGCAGACGTAAAGCTGAGTAAGATATAGCCCTGCCCTGGACGCATCTGCTCAGAGTCTGGAGGAGGAGACCTCAGGGCTAAAAGAATCTAGAAGAAAGACAGGTGTATTTAAACATTCTTCCCATGTGTGAGCAAGCAGCTGCTACCGGGGCTCAGCTTTTCAGAGCGCATGTGAGCACTTTGCAAGAGTTAAGTCTCCCACAGCCTCCGCCAGACCGTGGGTCTGGGTCGGAGGGGTTAGTTTTTAGCAGACATTTATCTAGGTAATTAGTTCAGGGATCCAGCCAGCTCACCTTTCAGCCCCAAACACTGTGGTAAAGACATTACTTTGAGCTTCTCTCTATTGAATTGCCTTGGTCCCTCCTACCCTCTTTTATCTAAGCCTCCTGGCATTTGTGTAGCTTGAATAGTCATGAATAAAAGAGCTCAGCTTCTTTAGAGTCAGCCCCTGAAGTGGGCCAAGAGGCTTCAGATTGCCTTCTGGTCCCCAGTTTTGATTTCCTCTCGCATATGGTTGAGCTGGCAACAACACTCCAATGGTGGGGTGCATGTTTTTTGGGGGAGCTTTGAGAGCCAGCCACCTGGCTGATTACCTCTAGCTGGTTAGGAAAGAAAACTCGTGGCTTTAAAAAAATGTACCCATCCAGTATTTGCTCCTGGTGCATACCATTGCATTAGACGTGGTCTCATGTAAAAGTTCCTCCTACCCCCTTCTATTTTAAAGAGAAAGGTAACATAATTGTCTGTTGGCCCTGGACACCCCCCTCTTAGTTCTCAAACATCTTTCAGAAATTGGGGTTATCTGGGCTTTGTGAAAGGAGGTTTTTCCACAGCTCTTTCAGCATTGTTCAAGGCTGTAACACATCACTGAACAAATTGCCCCCTTGCATATGCTAATCCCACACTTAAAAGAACTCATTGTAACATGTTCTGATGCTTTAGTCCAAGGGGAGATGGGAATTGAAGGGATGTCAGAGCATGTCATGTGACCCCAAAATACCTAAAATGCCTGTTTTCTTTGGGTCAACAGTTTGTACTCAGCATATGCGAATGAAAGTATCCTGTGTGGTTTGTGGAAAAGATTAGTCCTTGTTCCTGCTTTTATGTGTGGGAGCTGGCCCCGCCATTGAAGATTCACTGGCTGAAATTCCTGCTTTGGGTCTTAAATTTCAGTGCTATTGGCAAGGAACACCAAACCTTATTTTCAACAATAAATTAAAAGAATTCAAAAGAGTTCTTTCATTGTTGCTGTGGAAAATGTGATTTGCCTTTTAGAAAACCATGCTGTTAATCCCAGCGCGTCCTTTGTGTCTTTTTAGAGTGGTATACGTTGACTCTTACAGTTAAAGAATATGTCTAATAGAGTAATCTTAAGATTTGCCCATAGGCCCAGCCAGGAAGTCGCAGGGGGAAAGAATAAAAACACATGCGCATATACCACAGCAAGCTCCTATTTCTCTAACTGTAAATAGAACAGAAGCACATTTTGAATGGGGCCTGAAGGATCCACCAGGCTTTGGATGGTTTGATTGCAAAGTCAGGGTCCCCCTTTTAAGTGCATAAACCTCTGAATATTTGCCATCAAAGCCTGTAGGTGAGATGTATTAAATGGAATGAAAGGCTGTGTAGGTATCACCTTTCTAAAATGTTCTCACATCCAGGTTAGGTTTTTATGTGTACAGAGAGGCTTGGGAAGAAATCTTTGATTTTTTTTTTTTTTTGTCTTGCAGAGTAATTCCCTCCTGGTCCCAGACAGTCTAAGAGGCACAGATAAACGCAGAAATGGGCCTGAATTTTCCAACGACATCAAGAAAAGGAAGGTGGATGATAAGGACTCCAGCCATTATGTAAGTAATTAAAGGACTTGAAATAATATTTGTTTGCTTACTGCTCACCCTCTGAGTGAGTATCCAAGTGTACTCCAAGGTCTTAGTGGTAATTCCACATTCCTTAAAAATAATACTATAAAGAGGATAGGTTCTTACATGGTAGGATATTATTTCCCGTTAGGGCTGTAAATTATGCTTCTGCTGGGCTCAGTGTTACACTTTAGGGTCTCTGCCTTCGTTGCTCGTGAGAGGGGATATGAAAATGCAGATGGCTGTGTGGTTGCAGAGGATCCAGCTCTTGGAAGGGCCTTGTCCTACTCTGGGTATGGTGCTCTGATCTCACTGTCTTTGAATTCCCAATTTTTGAACAAGGGCTGTGCATGCACTTTCATTTTGTCCTGGGCCTCACAAATTTGGTAGCTACTCCTGCTAAAATAGAGTAAAAATTTTGATGTCACAATATACCTTTTTGGATGCTATTCTGACATGTTCAGGCTTGTGTTCAGGCCTATATTAGTTCTTAAGGCAGAGATCTTCCGCAGTGAGCATTTCAGTGATCTAAGTTCAGGGTGAAAATGGAAAAAACACCAGAGGCATCTTGTTCAAATTCTGCAGATGAGATCACCCAACTGGTTGATGGAGTGAGGACTCTTGTCCCAGATCCAGCTAAAACCACATTCAAAAGGAAAGGAAATCAAGCCAAATGGCCATTGGGTCTGGTCTCGAGGTCATAGACGTTGCAGCTGACGTATGCCTTGGAGTTGCCTTGTGTGTCCCTGAGTATCTGTTTCAGGATGAATGTGTTCTCAGGAACAGTATGAAAGTAGAATGCTGAATTGGGCCATTTCCCTGTTGCCCTTGGAGGAAGAGGTGTCTACTGTGCCGACTATGTAGAATTTTAAACATTAGGCTTCTGTGTCTCCTGCTGTCTACTCAAGGCTATAGCTAACAGTAGGTAACATTTCTTGAGCACCAACCGGAGTTAGGGTCACAACCCTGTGCTTTTACTTGGATTATTTCATTTAATTCTTACAACACCCAATGATTGATGACACAGGAGCTTGGCACTTTTAAATGATTTGCTGAAGGTTACAATTGGTGGTAGAGCCCGGAGGCAGCCCAGCTGCAAAATCCTTGCTCTTAATCACTATGCCAAGATTCCCAAACCCAGCTCTAGGATTGGATATTTTGCAGTGGATCCTCAGATGGATCCACACTTTGCAATATGGTTTAATAACACCATAGGATACAAAATTGCTGGTCCTCACCACCCAAGCCCAAGCCTTTTTAGCATGTATCACTCTCCGCTTGTCTGTTGCCTAGAGCCAATGTCCCACACATGTACTTTCATTTGTGACTTTAAATGTTACTCAGCAAGTGGGAAGGTTCATAACTTGCAGAAAGTTGCTGATATACAATTCTGAGTTGCTCTTCATGAGGCTTGTATATGTAAGAAGTTATTTAGTAATGAGTGATTTAGAATCCATAGCTTGGCATGACAGTTTTGTACCCTGCATGTACTAGGTATGTCTGATAGGTGGTTGAGGGAAGTGTACTGAGATTATGTAGGAGAATCTGGGGCAAAGGCCTCAGACCTTAGTTCGCTGATGACAGGAGTGTATTGTGCTGTGAAGGGTTTATATTTGCAAAAGGGTCAAGTAGGAAACTAAGATTTAAATTACAGAAAACTTAAGGACTCACTTCAGAATTGCATTGTAATGAAGTAATTGTTTGCTACTTTTTGCCAGTTTCTCCTGTCTGTACACTGCATTAGCCATTTTTATAATTTTTTTTCTAAAAGGGAAACCTTTTTAATTTACATTTTTTACCACCACTTAACACCTGAGAACATATGTGCTTTACTAAGAGGAAACAAATTGTTGTTAGTATTAGGTTTTTTTCTTTATTATGTGAGAATATTTCTTTCAGTGGGCTGTTATTGTAGATTACTCAGGCTTCCTCCTGGGTTGTAATTTTGTGTTGTTACTAGTGAATTGCATAGTACCTTTGTAACAATGGCTAAAGTGTATTTTGTAACACTCTATTGAAGAAAGTAAATTGGATCTCCCACATGTAGTATTCTGGGCATGATTAGAACAAACCACTTAAGATCTAAACTTAGACTTGAGGGTAAACTTTCAAGCTTGGATGTGTGGCCCTGCGGAAAGCCAACGTGGTTAAAATTTGTACTTTACGTACTAATATTTCTCAGACCCTATTTGTATCTTCTTAATTGACAAAGACATCAGTAAAAGGATTGCTTAGATCATAAATTAGAGACCTGTTCCTTTTCCAGAATTCAGATCCATTGAGATGTCCGACTTTTTCCATACACCCATTTGTATCACTCTGCATTGAGGAACATGAGACCTTTCGACTAATAAAGTAGACTTTTCAGCCTGCCTTGAACTTAGGTTTTCTGAATATTTTCCAAACCCAGTGCAACCTTGGAGTTTCTTCTGATTAGTAAGTTTTATAGCTTTATGAAGAGACACTAAAAGCCCCATTGCAGGGATGGCCAGTGCCCTCCAGATGTTGCCATCTTTCTTTCTTCCATTTCTCCAAAAATATTCCAAGCTGATTGCTAAAGAGGTTTATTCTTAACATGAGGTTAGATCTTGGTGTCTTATTCCAGCCAGTAGCCAACTGGGTTGTTTTTAGTTTTTTATTTGTTTTGTTTTGTTTCTTGTAGTAACTAGTAAACCCGTGGGAAAATGGTTTAAGTAATTTTGTCTCTATAATTACACATTGTCTGTGAGCACCAGATTGGCTGGCTGTCTTCAAGATGATACGTATAAATGCAACAACATGAAATTGTGTACTTCATTTGAAATCACATGGGAAAAGAACTCTGATATAAGGGTATACGGATGTCAAGTTACAAAACAAGATTGCAGATAACAAGAGATTTCAGATCATGGAGTGATTCTCCTGTTGCAAGCATGTATTGAGCTCTCACAATCTGCCAAGTATTTGCAACTTGCCCTCACCTGTAAGCAAGTTGCGGCTGGGTAGCGGTTTGCTGTTGCAGCAGAGTTCATGCTCAGAGCTTTGTGTGGCCCGGGTCAAATGCAGAGAGGGGGAAGGTGGTATTAATTCCCAGGGCTGGCAGTCTGCAGTGGAGCCCCCAGGCATGTCCTAAGAAGTTTTTTTTAGCCTGTCTGCTACCAAGAACTATAGAAAGAAATTTAACTGGGCCTCAAACCCTTTCTTAGCCTTTGCTAAATGGCACTGAAACTTCTTTTTTCTAGGACAGTGATGGTGACAAAAGTGATGACAACTTAGTTGTGGATGTGTCTAATGAGGTAACCATTCTTTTCATCAAACTCTATCTTCAAAATGATTCGAATAGTAGGGAAAACTCTAACGATAAATGAAGGGAAGTAGAGCCACAGCGTTTTGGTCTCTTCCAACTTTATACAGTAAGAGCTTAATGGTTGTTGATATATGATCTAACTGGCATGAACTTTTATTTCCCTTTAAAACAAACTCTGTTTCCCAAGTCCTTCTGGATTCCTCAGTTGGTTGCCTGGTCCCCCTTTCCTTCCTGTGCCCTCCAAGCAAGGTGCTTGAGCCTGAGGAGGGCTATGGTTGTCTGTGGAGTTGTTTTCTTTATGGTGTGTTCGTGGGTGTGTTTGCAGACAGCATCTTGTTCATTATAAACAACATCGTCCAACCCGTTACACACCCCTGACCTGAGGGACCTGGAGCATTCTTCTTTAATTTAGAGGATGCATGTGGAAGGGGAAAGTCTGTTAGTTGTAAGCTAAATCGTGAAAACTTTTGATTATGCTTGTTGAGGACCCTTCTTCTCCACGGGCAAGTCCGGCCCATTCGCCCCGGGAGAACGGAATCGACAAAAATCGCCTGCTAAAGAAAGATGCTTCCAGCAGCCCAGCTTCCACGGCCTCCTCGGGAAGTTCCACTTCTTTGAAATCCAAAGAAATGAGCTTGGTAAGTAAAGAGAACTCACATTTACCTACTCGGCACCAGTGCATTTCTCTTGGTGGACCAGAGGACCCTAAAATATTAGAAATGTGGGGGTTTTGCTGTGAAGGTTGTATTTTTAAGAGTTTAAAAGTGAAAGCCAGCCCTCTGTTCTTTGTCCCCTACAGGGTTTACTTCTGCTTCTTGGTCGCCTCTTTCAGGCCATGATTAGAGAGGGTGAGCAGGCTTCTGTGTTCATTGCCTTCTTACTGCAGGCTGTGTCCTTGGCATGCAGCTCTCTGCAACTTCCCAGTTAGCAGACAGTTCAAACCTCTTAGGTTCTAAGAAGTCCTCATTTTCTTACACTGGCCATTTATCTGGTAGACTGACCCATAATATCGGGGTATGTTGTGGAGCATGCCCCGATGCTGGGGAGCTCATCAGGATGGTGGTGTATGGAGGAGGCCATGGGGGAAGCCTGGAACCTGTGGGGGCCAGGGGCAGAGTGCATCAGAGGCCATTCATACGGTCACTCATTCATTCAGTCAGCCAACTTTGTGGAGTGCGTCATCTCTCAACGGTAGCATTCCATGATAACTCCAAGGTTAATCCTTACACAGTCCCAGTAGGCTTTATCCCATCTCACCAGTGAGAAAGGTAGCCTGTGTCACTCACCAAGGCTACACAGCCCTGGCCCACGACCCAAGGCCAGAAAGGGCTGGGAGCTCTCTTTGGCCTGTGCTCTTTGCCACACCATAGTGCTTCTTGGACTGTGTTGTAGAGGACATGAGATGCTGCAATGCAAAAGAAGATGCCCTGTCGTGTCACCCTGTTACTGTCTTAAGTCCTAAAGCCTCCCGGCTGGTGTTCAGCATGATCTGCACTGGGGGGTTCAGTTGTTATGTAGGAGGGTGGGCAGGGATACTTAACTCTAGAGGGTTATTCTTTTTCTGCATATATAAAACAAAATAGCCGGGTGCGGTGGCTCACGCCTGTAATCCTAGGACTCTGGGAGGCCGAGGCGGGCGGATCTCCCAAGATCAGGAGTTCGAAACCTGCCTGAGCAAGAGCGAGACCTCGTCTCTACTATAAATAGAAAGAAATTAATTGGCCAACTAAAAATATATAGAAAAAATTAGCCAGGCATGGTGGCGCATGCCTGCAGTCCCAGCCACTTGGGAGGCTGAGGCAGAAGGATCGCTTGAGCCCAGGAGTTTGAGGTTGCTGTGAGCTAGGCTGA
>CAUYRT010014026.1:0-12372 GCA_963574885.1 Lepilemur ruficaudatus
CTCCTGGGTAGGGAACAATTTCCTATAACTGCCTAATAGAAACTACCTAGTTACTGAAACTCTCTGTATAAATGCTAAGATTGTTGACCTCTGTTAAGATATGCATATAAAGAACTTACTAAGATAAAGGTCTGGATGGCACCAGGTCCCACCTGCAGAGAAGTCCCTGCTGACTTTCATCACTTGAAGAGGCTGACACTAAACAAAGGAGCCCCTGCCAAGCTGCAAACTAGACGTAAGTCTTGACCAAAACAGAGCAGAGATGTCCGAGAGGAAGCTCTTAAGCAAGGTATGTTAAAATGGCATTCACTCAGAAAAGGCAGTCCAAAAAGCAGCTGGGAAATTAGGAGCCTGAAGTATCAAAGTTTGGTATGACCTTTGGGGATAGAATCCAGCTACAACCAAAGCAAAGATAAACTCAGGCAAGGCGAGTGAGTTCCTGGAACAGACTCTGAATCATATTAGCACCAGAAATCTTTACTTGTAAATCAGATTGTTTTTATATTCCTTATATTTCCTCCTGTGATATTCAGTGAAGTTCCAGGTTGTCTCAACTGTGCTAAGATGAACTTGAAGGCAAAGGTTTTTATCCATTCTTGAGCTTGAAGGTTTGAGTATTATCAACCATTATTGAGGGCAGTTTGAGGGTAAAAACGGTAATCCAAGTGAAAGAATCCTCCAGAGGAAGGTAAAATTGTGGGGACAATAAAGACTATGGAATCCTGTCATCCTTCTCCATCTGAAAATTCTTTTCAATACTAAATCTTTGAGGTAGTGGCAATATTTTTCCAAAAGTTCACCCCACTAAATTGTGAGAATTTTGAAAGGATATTACCATTTTACTCATTGTCATGTACACAGGTAACTGGAACACAGTAAGAACTCAAATGCTTGTTGACAAAATAAATGAAGCAATGCAAGGACTTTCAGAGTTTTAAGGCACTCTAAAGACCACCCAGTCTAATACCTTTCCCATGAGTGAACATTTGTCCACATAGGCTTCATAGGTCATCACATAATTCATTCAACAAATATTAACTAAATGTCTACAATGGTTAAGATGTGTTTTTAAGAACAGCAAAAAACAAAAATAAACAGATCAGTCACTGATACAACAAATGTTTTTAAGGGCCTACTGTGTGCCAGACACTGTTAGGCCCTAAAGATAATACAACAACCAAGACATACAAAGCTCCGTAGGGAGATCACAGAAGAGAAGATGAAAAGAACGTGAAGTATATACTGTACGATACTGTCTAAAATAGAAAATGTTAAGTGTTTCAAAGGTACAGATAAAGGAAATAAAGGAGTCAGAGGTCAAAAACAGGAATGAGGGATTCATAACAAACAAGGGATTCATAACAACCTATGGAACACTGCTATTCAGGTATGGGACATTATTCATGGCTTCATCTTAGAGTTCAGAAATGAAGATAACTAGTTTTGTAGCCAAAGCAGTCAATAGTAATGGCTTTGTAGGTTTTGATGAAAATCAATATTCTATTTTCATATCTTTAGCATTATATCAAGTGACATCAACATTGGATTTTGAAAAGCAAGAATGCGGATCAATTCTCTTTTTTTCTTTTTTGTTTTTCAATACCACGGCAGGAGGTAGAGATCAATTCTTTTAATGAAAAAATAACTGAAACTGAGTTCTAAATAACAAAGTTATTTTCAGGTTTGAGTATATGACCCAAAGAAGCACAGACTTGTCAACTTAAATAATAATAAAATATATGTAAATAATAATCCTGGACTAATGTGTGGGCCTTACTTATCTAACAGTAACTCTATGGTAAAATAATTTCTATTATTTACCTTGTAAACTAGGAAAGTAAAATTAGGCTAAGATATAGTTAAACATTGCATTTCTTTTATCCTGTAATCAAATGAAATTTATTCTTCAGTTTCTTTCATACATTCTACTTTAGTTTCTCTAAATATCTTGAAATATATCCCAGTAAAGCTGTTTCCTTCAAGGTAAATGCAATGCAACGGGAATCAGAAGTTTCAAAACTAAAATTAAAGGAGCTTAGGATTCACTACCTTTTCCCTTCTCTTACTTGATTCAATGAATTTACTTATGAATTTTCTACAGCACTTAGGAATTGATCAGTCCATCTCAAATAGTTACAGACTGGGAAAGGACATCCACTAATATATTCCTTCAATATATTTTATGGAATGTATTCCATAAAAACAATTTTATGGCAAAGAATTTCTAGGTCCAGAAGCAGTCTTTTTTAATAGAATTTTGCCACTATGAAAAAATTAAAATTCTCTCATAAGACTTCACTGTGAATTTCAAAAAGGCTCTTACATGCATGTATTTCATTCCAGCCATGAATTTTTGTTCATTGCAGACTGCCTGCCATTGGTGTATGTTTACAATGTTTTCCACTGGATCTGCATAGGAAATCAATCAACCGCCATTTGTATTGAGCATGATGTAGATAAGAACATGTTACTAATATACTCATCCTAGTTACACTAAAGAACCTAAAATATGAACAGACCTATCAAGCAAAATTTTTGTGGCCAAAATGACTATAAAGACAGTAATGAACACTTCGTTGCTTTACCTCTGCCGTTTTAGGAGTCACTATCGAAGAATATTCTCTACCTCCCCATTATTTCAATGTCTATTTTAAAAACTTAACTACTATAAAAGCCCCTTGTCATGTACTTCTACAGTGTTACATTTTTTAGAATGCTTATAGATAATATCAAAGTAACAATTCCTGATAAATTACCACTACATTCAAGCAACATTTCTCTAGTAATTAGCTTCTCCAGTCTCATTTTTGCATATTAAAGTACCTTTAAGTTAAAGCAAAAACGCAAAAATAAGGAAGAATATTGAGGGCAGAACAACTAGCTCCACTTCTGCAAATTAAGCAAAATTACACGAAAATAAAGGAAGCAAGCAAAGGGAAGGAACTCAAGAGCTATTTGCAGCAGTGATCCGTTGCAAGTTCTAGGCGCTTCCCCTAGAGCTCAAGGAGATAAGAAAAAGAGGGGAAAGGAGAGAAGACATTACCAGAAGCCTAAAGTTACTTTTTTCACAACTTGGGAGTATTTATTGAACTCAGTGTAAGATGTCTGGGATATCTGGACTCGGTGGGAATGTCTGGGGAAAGGGAGTGGCATTTGCTTTCTCAGTTTGGAACCCTAAGAACTGTACCAGAGAGTACCCAAAGCCATTAGTTATCTTGCAGAGGCGGCTAGGAGCATCTTCCTCAAGCAAACACCTGAAGGGCCGGGCGGCTCCTCCCCCTTTCCCTCCAGTCCTCAGGGATGAACCAAGGTCCGGTGTCCGGCGCACCGTTAGCTGAGGGCCAGCCGGGCTCCCGCAGCCGCCACCCAGCCCTGGGCGAAGAAGGAGCGCACCCCACCGTGCCGGCTCCGCTTCCCGAGGCCACGCCGCGGCGACAGCGCGCAGCTGGACACCGGCACCGCCGGGATGCGCATTGCAATAAAACTTAGGGGAGCACGTCTGCACTCGCGTCGACGTGGAGACACAGCCCATGACGCGGGCTCGGGGACCGTCAGCCCGTCCCGCCCCTCCTCGCGGCCGAGGGGCAGCAGTCCATACCTGTCCTCCGAGACGCTGATGACGCCCTCCTCCTTGGGCACGATCACGGCCATATTCACCACCTCCTGGGACCCCTCGACCCGCTGCAGCAGGATCGGCTTGCGGGTCAGAGGCTTGGGCTGGATCTCCGCCGCCATCGGAGGAGGGGGCGCGCCGGGGGCGCCGCCGCCAGCCGCGCCGCGGGGCCGGGCTGAGGAGATCGCTTGGGCACGGGCACAGGTTGAGGCAGAGACTCTGGCTGGCCCGACCGGGACGCCGGCAACCGGCGATCATAGCCTGGCCGCCTCTCTCGGGAACGACTCTGCGCTCCCAGCTTCGGGCACCAGAACCGCCACGACCGGGGCTGCAACCCGGCGCCACTACCAGAGCAGGGGGCGGAGAGCCCGGGGGGGGCGGAACCTTTGTGGGCGGGGCCTGCCGCAGGGGGTGGCCGCTGGTAGGCGCGAGGGCGGCTCCACTTCCGGGGGGGTGAAAGAGGAGGGGAAACCCGAACGGGAGGTGGGGCGCTGGTGGCTCAATGCGCGTGCGTCAGCCCACCGGGTCCTCCGCAACGCCTGAAGCCAGGCAGAACCGCTAGGACGCATGCGCTTTCCGTTGCTCCCGTCTTCCACCCTCTCTACCATCCACAACCAGTGTTCAGGCCCCTCCCTCCTTAATCTCCCGTGAACGCGCGGGGACACACCCCTAGGAACGCGCTTGCCAGAAGCCCCGCCCCCTCCAAATTCCCTGACAAGAGGGCGGAGGTGGGGCGGGGAAAAGAGCGCCCCGGCACGACCGGAAAGAGAAGAGGCCTGCAGAAAGGAAAGAAACGCAGCTCGCTGGGACGTGACTGGGCATGCGCGCGGTCTACCTGATTTGGCGATCTTAACAATGAAGCGCGGCGGGGAGGCAGTTACTGCTCCCAACATGCATCGCGCCTAGCCGCCAGTGGCACCCAGTGGCCTCTTGGGAGTTGTAGTTTCTTGGCGCCTCCACCCCCTTGTCCTGGAATGACCTGTCGTCCACTTTTCTGTGCTCTGGGCCTGGGGAGCTCGGTGGCCTCCCCGGCCATGGGCCGAGTCAAGGGCCGAACTGGCCTCGAAAGCCGGGAAGTGAAGAACAACCCTGGGCTGAGCAGTACGACCCCACTCCCTGGGTCAAGCTGCTGCCCAGAATAGTGGCGCATCATGAACGGGGAAAGAAGAGAATCTCATACAGGCACCTTTGAGAGAGTTTAGAGATCATCTGTAGCATCAGTTCCCTCATTTTCTTAAATAGCTAAATTACTATCACAAAGTTACTTAAAGGGCCAAGTTAGGGCTAAACACCCACAGCCCCGCAAGCCTTGAACTCAGGCCCTGCCTGCTTCTTTCCCTTCCCCAGCGATCCAGCCTTTGTAGCTTGCTCCAGAAACAGTGGACAAAGTTACCGTGATTACTGAATGAATGTCAGGTGTCTGGCACAAGGCCTGGCATGTGGGGTTGGTCATTATGTGATAACCCCCGCTGAGCTTTCCCAGAGCTAAGCCAGCTGAGGAGTGGTCATGATCTACGTGTTGTGATTGCGCTGGCAGCATTCTGGAAGTCAGAAAAATAAGATGCTAGAGCTGGGCAATGAGGGGGGCAGGCCTTGTGGAAATGCATTTCTAAAGCAAGTTTTTGGCAGCTGAGGTGGTATAGTGCAAAGAACCTGTCTCAAAGCACACAAGGCAACTCTTCACTACCTCTCATCTTTGCAGATATTCTGTAAGGACCTTGAAATGGGGATTCAGGTATTTTCCAGCTTTGGGACCTAAGGCATTCCACTAAGGCATTCCACTTCTCTGAGTCAGGTGCCCCATCTATTAATGGGGCATAACACCTACCTAGGGTGCTTGTAGTGAGGTTCACAAATGACATTTAAGTGCCTTCATGTGCAAATAGGGCTCCTACTTCTGGCAATTACACCTTCCCTCAGGGTAGCATATTTTCATCCCCTTAAAGTTATGAAGGAGATGGCAACTGGCTTATTCCCAAGCTTTATGAGAATAAGAACCTGAGTGGGGTCACCCCAACCCTGACTCTGACCTTCTTTCTAAAGAACCAGAATCTCTATCTCATCATTCACTCAAGAAATATTTCATAACTACTCAGTGGTAGGCAGTGGGGACACAGATTTGAATGTGGACTTCTCAGGGATCTCACAGATCATTAGAAACACATAAGAGAACAGGCCATGACAAGGCAGTGATGATGGCAAGAATTGTGATGAGGGACACACAGGTTGAGGTACACAGGAAAGGGTGTGCAGGAAAAGCTGCCCAGAGGAGGTATATTCTAAACAGAGTCTTGAAGGGTGAGCAGGAGCAATCTAGTTACATGGGTTCAAAGAGTACTGGGGAGAGGGGATGAGTAAAGTGCCTGGAGGCAGGCATGGTTGTTAGGGAAGTGAAAGAAATTCACTACAGCTAGAGCTGCCTAGTGAGGCTTACAGCAGACAGAGGTGAAGATGAAGACATTACAAGACCTGAGTATGGACCATGGCCTGATGCACCTTGTTCTTGGCAGAAGGGGATACATTCTGGGCACCTGCTACATCACCCTTAGGTTGGATGGGCACTCAAGGAAACCGTCAATTACAATACAGTGTGGCAGCTGTCATAATGGAGGTACTAGGAAGTGCAGTGAGAACCAGAAACCCTGGCCTGTGTCTGGGTGATAAGTCAGGGAAGGTTTTCTGGAGCAGGAAGGGCTCTTCTGGAATTTGGGAGTGGTAGGTTCAAAGAGAGGAAACAGCATGTGTGAGAGGTTAGAAATTGGAGAAAGGCTAGTGGAACTTCTAGTAGCTGGAGGGCAAAGTTTGAGGAGGAAGGAAGGTCAGGAGATGGGGCTGGAAATATTGGCAGGTGACACGTTAAGGAAGATGTGCAGAGCTTGAATTTTAACCTTTCCATGATGGAGAACTGTTGCATTCTCTGTATTGTACCCAGCACAAGATCAGGCTTCTAGAAAGATATAAGAGACATCTACTGCCCTTGGGGGTCATTATTGGAAGGGGAAAGAGATGAGAGCTAGTAATTGTAGAACACTCACCGTGAGCCACATACTGCAACATTGTATCCTCATAATTGTATAATTATAATTATAATTGTATTTGTCTGGATCCTTAGTCACAGGTAACAAAAACACAACTGGATACAAAAAGAAAGAGAAAGATTGCTATGGGTTTATGCCATAGAGAGACAAAGTGCCTTTCCTACAGTCACACAGTTATCACAGGTGACAGAGACTGGATTCAATCAAGTCTGTTTCCTGACCTTCACTTTCGTTTATTCAAATATTCCCATCCCAATGATTCTTGGGCCTGCTGGGAGACTTCTGATCCACCGACCATAACACTTACCACTATCCAATGTAGTCATAAGATTACATGGTATTATATGTAATAAGCTAAAAACAATGCCTAGCACCCAGTAACCACCATGCAGGGTTATCTCCTTCATGTTCTCTCTTCCCTCCTTTCACTGCTTACTTCCCATAGTCCATTATCACAACAGCCTCTTGCAAACACCCTGAGCATCCTTGCCCCTCTCTCATTCTTGGCAGGCAAACCCCCAATCCTGACCACTCCAACTTTTCGCTTACTTCATACCTGCACTGAACTCTGCAGGAGAAAACTGCACAAACATGCTGATTGGTCTCACTCTAGATTCACAATTATGTGTCTTTAGTAAGTCTCTTATCTCTTCATACTTTAATTAGAAAGTAGAAGCAATCAAAAACTGACTCATCTTCATGTCATCAAATCTATCAACCCATAATCTCTGCCTTTCTTCTGTAACGGTGGAAAAAGAGTCTGCTCCTATTAAAGGCCAGGGTAAGTAAACCTCTCTTTCCTCATGAAAGATTCCTGAAGCTATTCACTCTCTGTGTTGCACCGTTCTTTTCCTTTTCTATTGTGTCTTTCCCATTGGCATACAAACGTGCACTACTATCTCCCATTTTAAAAACAAAATAAACACAAAATTCTCCTGGCTGCAAATCCTCCCCCATTTCTCCATTCTTCTCCTTAGGAAACCACTCAAACAAGTTGGCTGGATGCACAGTTCCCATGTCTTCATTTCCCATTCTCCTTCCAACTAATCTTAAGAACCTTCCTAAATACACACTCCACTGGAACTGCTCTTGACAAGGTCAGACAAGCACTCTCTTGCCAAATGCAACGGCCATTTCTTCACCCTCATCTTAATCTGCTTCTCAGAAGCATTCAGCACAGTTGACCACTTTGCCTCAAAACTCTTCCTTTGGTTTCCATCATACCACACTTTCCTAGTTTTCTTCCTAAGACATTGGTACTCCTCACTGGCTTATCCTCCTCGACTTCATTCTTCTATTTTCGATCACTCTAGAACTCCATTTTGAGGCCCCTTCTCTTCTTTCTCCACACTCTTTCTAGGTGATATTATCCCCTTTTGTATTAGTTTCCTTTTGCTGTTGTAACAACACAGAGAGTGAATAGCTTCAGGAATCTTTAATGAGGAAAGAGAGGTTTACTTACCTTGGCTTTTAATAGGAGCAGACTCTTTTTCCACTGTTACAGAAGAAAGGCAGAGATTATGGGTTGATAGATTTGATGACATGAAGATGAGTCAGTTTTTGATTGCTTCTACTTTCTAATTAAGCCACAGACTTAGTGGCTTAAAACAATGCAAACTTATTCTCTTACATTTCTGGAGATCAAAAGTCCAAAATGGGTCTCACTGGGTTTCAGCAGGGCTGATTCCTTATGGAAACTCTGAGGGGAGAATCCATTTCCTTCTCCTTTCCAGCTCCGAGTGGCCACCTGCATTTTTTGCCTTGTAACCCCCTGCTCTATCTTCAAAATGTATCATTCCAGTCCCTGCTTCTGTCACCACATCACCTGCTCCAACTCCAACTCCTCTGGCCTCCCTCTTATAGGGAGTATGGTGATTATATAGGCCCCACCGAGACATCCAGGATCACCTCCCCTTCTCAAGATCCTTAACTTAACCATGTTTGCAAAGTTGCCTTTGCCATCTTTATAGGTTCCAAGAATTGGGACGAAGACATATCTGGGGACTCATTATTCAGCCTACCACAGAGGTTTTAAGTACCATCCATATGTTCCTGACTCCCAAATTCTTATCTCTAGCTCCAGCTTCACTCCTGAATTCCAGACTCACATATCTAATACCTACTCTACTTTGTCACTTAGCTGTTTAATAGGTGTTTCAAATGTTTCCAAACAGTATCTTTTTTTTTTTTTTGGAAACAAAGTCTCACTCTGTAGCCTGGGCTAGAGTGCCGTGGTGTCAGCCTTGCTCACAGCAACCTCAAAATCCTGGGCTCAAGCAATCCTCCTGCCTCAGCCTCCTGAGTAGCTGGGACTACAGGCACCTGCCACTGTGCCCAGCTAATTTTTTCTATTTTTAGTTGTTTGGCTAATTTTCTTTCTATTTATGGTAGAGACAGGGTCTCGCTCTTGCTCACACTGGTCTCGAACTCCTGAGCCAAGCAATCCTCCCACCTCGGCCTCCCAGAGTGTTAGGATTACAGGCATGAGCCACCGCGCCAGCCCTAAACAGTATCTTTAAATCTACCACATCAATCATCCTATTGCTCAAAACTAAGTTCCTAGGAGTCATCTTTGATTCTTCTCTGTTCCTCACAACTCATATCCAAATCATTAACAAGTCCTGGCAGCTCCACCTCCAAAGTATATCTTGACTTTTCCCACTTTACAACATCTCTCCCCTAGTCCAAGTCATCATAATCTCTGGCCACTACCATGGTAGTCTAACTGGTTTCTTTGCTTCTTCTCTCAATCCCTTCTCATCAACCCCATACAATCCATTCTGACCACAGTAGCCAGAGTGGTTTTTGTTTTAAAATATAAACCAGATCATGTTACTCCTCTGCTTAAAACACATCAGTGGCTTATCATTGCACTTGGGTCGGAACGCCTCTGAAGTCCCACCTCTCCTCCTGCTCAGTCCTTGCCATGCCCTGGCTTGGAAAGTCCCCAGAAATACCATCCTCCTTCCTGCTGGTGGCCTTTGCACCAGCTGTGTTCACCTGCTGGCTACTTTCTTCTCACTTTCCAGGCTTTTCAGCTCCTTTAAGAGTCATACCTACCGCCTCTAAGGGACCCTACCTCCTTATAATACTCACCATCACATCACTCTGTTTTATTTTACCTCTGCCCAAAATAATCATGTTTGCTTCTTATTTTGTCTTAGTCTCTCTCCTCTAGAAGACAAACACCAGGAGAGAAGGGACTTTGTTGCCATTTTATTCCTAGTCCTTAGAATAGTACCTGACACGTTAGGAAGCATGCTTCAAAAATTGGTCTGCTGCGTATGTCCCCGAGCAGTTTTGGGGGGGTCGAGGCGGGTAAGCCAAGAGGCATCCTCTCACACCACGTGGGTGGGCGGTATATTAATTTGTTTTAATATGTAAAAAATTTTTTAAAACATTTTAAAATTAAAAAATAAAATAAAAAATGTGTTGAATTGACTAGAAAGAAAGGCAAGTCCAGATTTGTTTATGAGCATTAGAACATAATGGAAAGACTGAAATCTGAAATTTGCCCTAATTCCTGAAATGGGGCTATCATTGGGAAAATACACAGAACTGCAGCTGATGTCCAACGGGAAGATGATAATACCAGTATGGTAAAGGCAGCAGGTTAGTAACTGGTATCCGAGAGAAAGGCCTAGCACGAGATAAGTGAGGTGTCCTAATAGACAGATGACAGGGGAAGTGGTTACACATAGTAGTTCTAAACTTTTTATGTCACAGACCTTATTAGAAATCAGATGAACATTATGGATCTGCTGTAGGAGGAGACATGTACCCATGAACAGGCTGAATTTTACATGCAATTTCAGAAGGCACGCAACTGTCAGAAACCCAGGTTGAGAACATCTGCCTGCTCTAGGAAAACTTAAGACTTCTTAGCCTGACTCCCCTGCCACACACACAAGAAAGGGCATTCTCTTGGGAATTAAGGACAGAAAGGAGTAGACTGCTAGAAAGATTTTCAAACTTCTTTGTTTGTATGCCCCTTTAAAGAGTTTTGAAAAACTGGCACCCCCGTGCAGAATTTCAATATAAGTTTAAATATTTCAGAGTCTGAATTCTAGTATCTCATAAATATTAACATTTATTGTAAATATTTTTATACTTGAGATTTTTTTTTTTTTATTTTTTGAGATAGGATCTCACTCTGTCGGCCAGGCTGGAGTGCAGTGGTCTCATCACAGCTCACCTCCAACTCCTGCGTTCAAGCAATCCTCCTGCCTCAGCCTCCCAAGTAGGTAGGACTACAGGTGGGCACCACCATGTCTGGCTAATTTTTCTATTTTTGTAGAGATGAGGGTCTCACTCCTGCTCAGGCTAGTCTTGAACTCCTAACTTCAAATGATCCTCCTGCCTTGGCCTCCCAAAGTGCTACGACTACAGGCATGAGCTGTTGTGCTCAGCCTTTGAGAATCTTTTGATGCCCCCTATAATACCATTTGAAACAAAATATATATAAAAATTAAAATTCGATAATTTGCTTAATATACTAAGGCCATAAGGCTCTAAATTTTAAAAGTTTCTTCTAGATTAACTGATCATTACAGTTACTAGTTCACAATAGGTAAAACAATATAAATATATTAGAAATGTATATAAAATTATTAAACATAAAAGCTACATTTTTACTGAAAATTTTTATTGAAGATGAATAAGACTAGGCTTTTATATTACCCTGTATCCAAAAACAAAGAATAACTTATTGCTAGAATTAAGCAGCATTCAGGATCAATTCTATTCCAATATTTTATTTCGTACAGATTAGGGCTAAGAATCCTCATTTACATAAATAGATGGGAATGGAAAGAGTTTTGTTATGGCAATGCCGTTCAATTCGTTGAACTCCTTTTGAGTTACATGTCAAAAATTACGTAGTTGCTGTATCTGTGTTAAGTTCAAAAAAAAGAAAGAAAGAAAATAAATAAATAAATATAAAAAAATTACACAGTTGGGAGAAAATTTTTTCAAATCATATATCTGATGAAGGTCTTGTATCTAGACTACATAAATAACTGTTACAACTCAATAATAAAAAGACAACCAATTTTTAAAATGGGCAAAGGATCTGAACAGACATTTTGCCAAAGGAGACACACAAATGGCCAATAAGCACATGAAAAGATGCTCAACATCATTCGCCATCAAGGAAATGTAGATCAAAACCACAGTGATACACAGGGAGAATCAATGAAAAATTAAAAAAAAACACAGTGAGATAGCACTTCACACTAGGATGGCTATATTTAAAAAGATACATAACATCAAATATTGGCAAGGATGTGGAGAAATTGGAACCCCTTCATTCACTGCTGGTGGGAATGTAAAATGGTACAGTCTCTTCAGAAAATGACCTGGCATTGCTTCAAAAGATTAAACATAGGCCAGGTGTGGTGGCTCACACCTATAATCCTAGCACTCTGGGAGGCCAAGGCGGGTGGATCGCTCAAGGTCAAGAGTTCTAGATCAAGGCCGGGTGCGGTGGCTCACGCCTGTAATCCTAGCACTCTGGGAGGTCGAGGCGGGCGGATCGCTCAAGGTCAGGAGTTCAAAACCAGCCTGAGCAAGAGTGAGACCCCGTCTCTACTATAAACAGAAAGAAAGAAATTAATTGGCCAACTAAAGATATATATAGAAAAAAATTAGCTGGGCATGGTGGCGCGTGCCTGTAGTCCCAGCTACTCGGGAGGCTGAGGCAGAAGGATTGCTTGAGCCCAG
>CAUYRT010014027.1:0-27681 GCA_963574885.1 Lepilemur ruficaudatus
GGTGAAATGTGTCTAGACTGCACTGAAATGTGCTGTAAGTGTAAAGTACCCAGTGAATTTTGGAGATTTAGTATGAAAAACATTAAAAAATATCTCATTTAAATTTATTTTAAATTTTTGATTACAAATTGAAATGATAATATTTTGGATATATTTTTTTAAATAAAATACAGTATTAAAATTAATTTCATCTCTTATAGAGCTTCTTTTACTTTTTAATGTGGCTAGGATAAAATTTAAGGTTACACATGTGACTCTCATATGTGGATCACTTTGTTTTTCTTTTGAATAGTGCTGCTCTAGAGACATTCTTGCCCATCTGCAGTAGGAGAGGACAGATATAAGATTGAAAACAGCAGCATTGTTTGAATTGGAAATAACCTAAATATTCATTGAGAAGAGAATGGAGAAATAAATTATGTTATTAATTTAGTGATAAAGAATGTCATATTCATTCAGTGACAATAAATGAAACATGGCTGTTTCTTATGAATATTTTGTTGAGGAGATGAAACAAGTTGCAAAGAATACTTGTAATGTGATTCTGTTCATTTAAATTTCAAATTAAAGGCAATATTGAAAAATGTATTATTTAGGGATATGTCTATAAGTGGTAAAATTAAAAACAAAAATAAAGGAGGAAGGTAGATGGGAAGGAAAGGGGAAGAAAGAGTGGTACTTCCAGGGTACTAGAATATTCTATGTTTTCAGCAAGGTGGAGTACACAAAGTATATTTTGTGTTTATTGTTCTCCAGTTTAATCTATTCAGTAGTTTTTTTTTAAACATGAAAGCTGGATTTTGGTGGGGACAGAGAAGAGATTTTGATTACTGATTCAATTTCTTTGATCATTATTGGTTTTTTAGGTTTCCTATGTAGAATGATATTTGCTAATTAAAATTTTTGTAGAAAAAGTTCCATTTTATGTAAATATTCAAATTTATTTGCATAGGATTTTTAAGTTTTCATATGATTTTTAAAAATTCATACTGTTTCTGTAGTTCTCTCTCCTTTTTTGTTTCTAGTACTTTTATTTGTACATTTTATCTTTATTCTTATTTAGTCTTGATAGAAGTTTGATCATTTTTTCAAAGAACCATTTTTGGTTTTTGTGTATGGACTTTATTATTGGTTTTCTTATTCATTGATTTCTGTCTTTATTTTTATTGTTTCCTACAACTCTCTTAGATTTACTCAATTGTTCTTTTGTATTTTCTTAAACTGAATACTTATTTATTTCCAGTCTTCATTGTTTTGTAATAAATGCTTTACATGCTATTAATTTACCCCTAACAAGTTTACCGTTTTATCTTTTTATTGATACTTGAGTTGAATGTTTAAATCACTCATTTTCAATCATTCATGTTTTGTATTTAATGCTACAAAATTAGATTCATCTCACAAGTTTTGATATGTGGTTCTTTATTTTGATAATTTCTCAATACAGTATTTTGTAATTTCCTCCTTTACCTTTGAATTGCTTAGGAGTTCATTTAAAATTTTCCAAGCATAACATTTTTAAAAACGTTATTTTATTGTTAATTTATACATTAATTCCACTGTAGCCGGGGAACACTGTCTATATTATGAAATTGGTTGAGGATTCCTTTGACACCTAGAATGTGGTAGATTTTTGTAAATATTTTGTGTATCCTTGAAAAGAACATATATTCTCTATTTGTTAATTGTGTGATTCCGTGTAGCTCTATTAGACCAGGCTTAGTTATTTGTGTTATTGCTTGACTTATCAGTTTCTGATAGAAATAAGTTAAAAATCTCTGGTTATGGTTGTGGGTTTGAAATTTCTTTTTAAAATTCTATATGGTTTTTCTCTACATATTTCAAGTGTACGATATTATGCACCTTACAAACTTATCAGGGTTTTTATATCTTCATGGAAGATAGTTTCTCTCATGTTTCTCAGTTAGGATTTTGTGAAGGAAATTGAAAATGCTCTAGGTGTCTTAAACAGAAAGAACTCTAGCATAGGAAACTGTAAGATTGCTAGCACACCTGAAGGAATTGGTTGTAGGCTTCTTAAAAAATGATTCCCTGAGGAATATAAAATCGACTGAACAAAGGACCAGTACCTCTGAGGCCACCATCTTAGCGTGGCAAATTCAAGAAGCCACTGTTGCTGAACCAATATCGATAGTCAAGAAGCTGAAGACAAGCCTGTCATTGCCACAACTCTGCTTGTTGGTCACAGCCAAAGAGTTTGCAGGAACCTGGCATCTGCCTTACTTCCTTCTTCTAACTCTTCAGCTGGTATAACCAGATGTGTAATTTAATTTGTATACAGAACCATAGCCTCAGAGGAGATTGAGAAATTCTTTTTTTTTTTCCCTTTTTTTCTTAGAGACAAATTCTCGCTGTGTTGCCTAGGCCAAGCGCAGTGGTGTGATCATAGCTTACTGCAGCCTTGAACTCTTAGGCTCTAGTGATCCTTCTGCCTCAACTTCCCAAGTAGCTGGGACTGTAGGCATGTGCCCTCATGCCCGGCCGAGATTGAGAAATTCTGTCTTCAGCGTTCCAGCATCTCCAACTACAAATAGTCCACTTGCATCTTCATTCCCTCTCACCCCCTTTTCCTGCCTTCTGTTAGACCCATAAAATTATCTATATTCTCTTTCTTTTTTTGGTGCCAATTTGGAAGCTATTGATTATATTTCTATTTGTTTAGTGGTTACCTTAATTTTTGAGTTTAAATTATTTTAGTACTTCTAAAGTTACTTGGTATTACTCTTGTCTTTCTAACCAAGGCAAGGACTTTATCATGTTTAATGATTACTGAACATCCTCTTTTTCAATCTTATTATTGTCATAAGGTTTTATTCTTATATTTTTAATGTGGGAGTTAGCTTTATCATTATTTATTTACGGTCAATAGTTAACTAAATTTATACTGTTTAAAACTATGTGTGTTTTTGCTCACCATTGTGTATGGTAAACTGTGCTTTTACTTCTCTTTCTATTGAAGAACATTGTTTAGAGCACACACAGAATAAAAAGCCAGCGTTACTGAGGATGGCTCTTCCTAGCAGCCTAAAGCATTTGTAACTAACGTATTTATCTTGCAGGCTCATTGTGAAGATTAAATGAAATAATAAATGTTAAAAAGCCTGGGACAGTTCTTGGCGCATAGCTAGAGACCAGCACATGCTCAAACGTTGGAGAGTGGGTTATATGCTGTCAGTATGAATGATTTCACATCATAAATATTTTCCCATGCTAGGAACATTTGTCTTAGATTGGGTTCCTTGGAAATAGAGTGAGGCAGAGGCTATATGTAAGAGGGTTACTGTAAAGTGGTTTACACATGTAAGAAAATGAGGAAGGCAGACCTGCAATGCAGTTACAACTGAGGCCTTGGCTGATCCTCCAAGGAGCTCTGGAGCTGCAATAGCCCTTCAGCATTGTCCCAAATCGAGGCAAGTGATCCGGCCTTTGTAGACATCCATCAACCAGTGTTTGGTCTTGGGCTGTCCCATAGGAGAGGAGATGTAACCTTGGCCAAAGCAATCCTCGGTGGCTGAGATGAGGTCTCAGAAGGATTCAGCTATGCGCCATCAGCAGCTGATGCTTCCAGCAGCTTGAAGATGGATGTACTGTCCTCTGAGCAGAGCACCATGGTGTTCGCCACAGTCTACCCTTTGTGTTGCTCAGAGCCACTTGCCCCCGTATTTGGGTACACCTTCTCCAGCTTTCTCTCACTGTCTGTGGAACTTACAAGAGAAATGGTGGTGGAATGAACTCCAGCCACCGTCACTGTAGTTGATCTCAAGGCTGAAATGAATAGTTACCACCCCCAATCTAGCTACCCTTTCTAGCTTCCCTTCACTCCCAGGCAGCACCTCTATTGATCTACGTGGCTTGCCAGATGGGGTGACCCAGATCCTTTTCCCTGTGGGATCCCAGCTCGGTTTTTCAGGCCATGGCTGCTTTTCTTGCCCATTTACTACTAAAACTGGATACAGGCGCACTGAGAGACAGGGTAGCAGATCACCTGCACCCCATTGTGTAAGGAGCCTGCCACCTCCTGATGACCTGGAGCAACTACCCCTGGTACCCTCTTTTCTTTGCCTGCTGGTCTCTTGGCCGGAGCTGTCTGACGTGACTCATCAGCAGCCATAGCTTCATTTTCAGTGGGATCGTTTTTGTGCTCCCTAGTGTGTTTGCTCTCTGAGAATCAGGACCTTGGGACTCACAAAGCTTAAGCGGTGGGGATAGGAAACAAGTGTGTCCCTGCAAGTCAGGTAAGTGGAGTCACTTCTGACTCCACCCCCTGTTCCTGGACCCATGTACTCTAGCTGTGTAGGTGAGTGGTGGGTCCTGGAGGATGGTGTCTGTCTTTGCAAACTATCATTTCCAAGCTATCATTTCTCAGCTGCATCTTTAAGAGGACATTCCTCTGCCCTTCCAGGCCAGTGGCTTTTGCGTGGTGTGATACCCGATAGGACCAGTGGATTCCATGTGCCACTATTTCACCATTTTTGCAGTGAAATGATCCTTGGTTCAAGACAGTGCTACACAGGATGCTGTGCTGGTGGATCAAACACTTAGTTTGGGATCCAGTGTGGTCGACTTGCCATCAACTGGCTGCCTGGTGTTCTAGAGGAATGTTGCCAGATCAGAGGTTCGACACTGGTTTCTGCTGCTGGGGGTTGAACTTTTGGCAGCAGGAGTAGCTAGATCAACCCTAGGGAGTGGGTGCCCATGCTTTTGGGCCCATGCAGAGTCCCTGTCCCTACTTCTGTTGGATTCTCCACTCATGAGCTTATGGTGCCAGCACCAGGTGGCTGACAAGAGAGGCTCCTGGCATCAGCTGGCTGAGCCGTCCTGTCTACCTGGCTAGGCTCTCTTCTGGGGTGGAGGCTCTCTGTTGTGTGTTAAGAGGAGATGTAAGATTATACTTTGTATCCATTCCTTAGGTCCATCAACATCCCTCTTCCTCAGATCTCCTGGTCTCCAATTTTATAATCTTCCTCATTTTGGGCCTCTGACTAACGTGCCAGGCTTTTGGCCAGCACTCCTGAATTCATGTATATTCTCACTTCAGATCTCTCCTCTCTCCACACAAAGCGATGACCATGTGCACCTCACAGAGCTCTGCTCGCAGGCAGGCTTTTCCTTGCAGCTGATTTTTAGGCCGCCCCTGAGGGGGGTTATGTGTGGGGCTCACACTGACACACTGAGCCAGCCATACATGAATTGAACTTGGGCTTCCCCCTTGGTCAGCTGGTCCTGAGGGACTTCTCATGTGGTCACAGGTGTGAGTTGAGAAAGGGGCACTGGTATGCCAAGGTGGATGGCACAGCTAACATGTGTCCTCTGGCTCTGCTTCTGCCCGACCCCAGATCCCAGATGTACCGTTCCCATCTTACAACAGGTTGTGCTGGACCTGCCTGACTTTATGACAGAATCCAGTGAAGAATGAGCAGAACATGGTCATTTGATGTCCTGTGACTGGACGCTTTGTTTACAAGAGTCCGGCAGCACGCTGGGAGCTGCTTGTCACCTGGTGTGTGGTTTTCTACTGCAGATGGCATGGCCTTGCTCCACAACCCCAGGGCTCTGCCTTGTGTTTCTCCTATTGGGGTTTTCCATGAACTCCGCATGGAATTGTTTTACATTATAAACCCCTCTGGTGCAATAGACTCTGAGTGCTTGTGTGGCCCAAGTGGTGCTTGCACTGCAGCCGGGGACCTGCTGTGGAGCCTTTTCCTTCTTTGGGCCCCACGTGAAGTTAGTGGCATTTTGTGTCACCCAGTAAGTGGGTCAGAACAGCATTCCAAAGCACAGAATATGCTGCTTGCTGAACCAACAGGGACCACCAAGTATTGCGCTTCCTTTTTAGGGGTGAGGTGAGAGATACGGTACTTTGTCTTTTGTTTTGAGCGGCATCATGGCCTGCCCCAGACCACCAGATCCACAATACTGATGTGGCAGCCCCCTGCACCTCTATAGGGTTTATCTCCCATATACCTTACAAGGCTTTCAGTGTAGTTACCAATTCTTGCTTATCTGAACCAATTGGCATAATGTTATGGATATAGGGGACCCATGAGGTGATTTGCAGGATGACTAGATGGTCCAGGCCCGTCAGACCATATTACGACAGAAGGGAGAAGAATTAACATAGCTTTGGAGTAAGAGCATAAATGCAAATCGTCATCCCTCTTACAAGAATGAGAACTGTTGCTGATCCTCCTTTCTCATAGATCTGAACAAGGAAGCATTTGCCAGACCTATGGCTGTAAGAATCTGTTATAGTGAAGATACCACATCTAGCACAGCAACTACAATAGGGGGTGCTATTTGGATGAGTTTTAGTAATTCACTGTCATCTTCCATGGTCCATTTGATTTTCATAGGGAGCAGATTGATTAATTAAATAGTAACACCAGAGGAACCACCATGTCCTAATTCTATAAGCCTTCTGGTATGGTGCTAATCTCTGCCACCCCTCCTGGGATGCAGTATTATTTTTGATTTACTGTCTTGGCCAAGGCTGGGCATTGGAGGAAGCGGTTTCAAAGCCTGTCCCATTGCAGTATGTCTTACCCCAAAAGTCAAGGAACTGATGTAAAAGTTCTACAAACTACTAAGCATGTCCATTTCATTTATACATTTGGGATCCAGTCTATGGACCCAATGGACATACTGTAAGCTGAGCCTGGGTCGAGACTCCATTTACTGAAATTGGCCCGCAGGGGTCCCTACTCCAACAAGGGCCTATAACCTGTGGGGCTTTGGGTCTCCAGTTATCAATGTCAATTTATACCCCAATCCCAACAATCCTCAAAAGGTCTGGACAATCTCCTTTCCTCATTTTGTGGGTAGCCAGAAAGATGGCATTTTATGAAAGACTGAGGAATTGTTACTGGATACAGTTGTCATAGTGTAGCAGGACTTAACCTCACAGGAAATGGTGTCTCCTTCTCCAGTGGATTCCTGGTCTGAGAACTGGCCTAGGTCCAGACACTGGGCAACAGATTATGACTTTGTTTATTGAGGTTACTGTCCCCAGCTTCCTCATCATCCATCCTTGTTTTTTTTTTGTTTAAGTTACACACCTCCTTGGTTGGCTGCCCATCTCCCTTGCCCCTAGGGCCCCTGGGTCCTGTTAACCATCTCCACAAACTTCCGAGGGCTGGGCCCCCAGCTGTTACTCTGGTCTTGTGATAACTGTATCCACATTGCTTCTGATGGTAAGTGTCTCCATATGGCCCCTGACATGCTGGGATCTTATACTTGTCCTTGCTATCAGGGAGCCTATTTCTGCAACAGCATCTCTTACCACCAGCCCTCGCCTGCAGAGGACGGCCCCCACTGAGCTTCTCCACAGGGCTGGTGTTCTCTCAAAAGTGCATTCCTTACTCCTTTGGCAATTAGAGTACCCCAGGGGCCCTCCCAGACAGCCAGTCAGCAGGTTTTCCTGTCCTCCTAGTGCAGCACTGAGGTGTGCGCACCTCCCTAAGCCTCTCGATCCCTTCCTCCTCCAGCTGCCACATGCATTTTGGCATTTCTAAATCACTTAGTGTAGGCCATCACTGTTTCCAAGCTTCCAAAATCCATCCTCGTGTGTTAGTACCATCTCCTGGGGGCTTTGCCAGGGTGTTAAATCTTTTGTTTCAAGAGTGTTCCTGTGTTGATAAACCGTCCTTTAAACAACTCTATGTTCTGCCTCCGCCACCTCCATCCAGCATTCTTGGGATCCAGATCTGCACGTATGTTCCTGGCCACCTTTGGTACCTGTTAGTCATGTCCTAGGGCTTCTATGCTGTGTAGTCTCTTTCTTCCTGTAGCAGTACTTTGCCAGTTGATCTGTGTTGGGATTTGACCCTTGTTATTGGTCAGCTTGCCACGATGACAGGTGGGGATAGATCCCAAGTGGGGCAAGCATTGTCTGCAAGGCGCTGCCTCCCTTGAGGTTTATGCACAATCTCCAAGCAAGGGAAAAAAAAAAAAGCAGAATCTTCTAACAAGGGGAGGACTGGGCTACTTCTGCAGCCCCAGCAGATATAGGGGAATGAGGGTCCCATCACTTCCTTATCACGGCCCTGACTTTGCCGTGGGAGACTTGCAGGTGTTGAGAATTCAAATCTCTCTGAAGCTCCGCTACTCTTCTGATTATGTCCTCAGCTGGGCCTGCACTCTGTTCTCCGCCTGCAGGAAGTTGGGGTTTCCTTAAATGCAGCCCAAGATACCTTCTAATTGTCATATTTTTTCTTGCATTGAGATTAATGAACCTGAGTCTGTCATATCTTTCTTCAATGAATCAAGTCATAGCAACGGCCACCACACCCACAGCCCTGGGTGATGATGTCCCTCATACTTTTGAAGTATATCACTACACCAGCCAGTGCACCTCCGTCCACCAGTGACCCATCCCAGCTCACCACCTGTGAAAGTTCGAATACCTGCCCCACCACGAGATGCCGAGGGCTATCCACCCTCCACATGCTACCTGTGATGGGGTCCTTCTTGCCCCAGGGATTGCGGTATGTGATCCAGAATCCGATGTTAGTGTATGCTTCCTGGCACTATTTCTGGTAACAATTGTCTTAGATCCCTGGAAACAGACACAGAGTTGGCGAGTGAGCTGTACTGGGGAATGCTCTCAAGAGATTAGAATTAAAGAAGGAAGGATTGGGCAGAGGACAAGCTGATCTGCAATGCAGTACAACTAAAGGCTCGGCTGATCCTACACGGATCTCTGGAGCTGGCATGGCTCTTCTGAATATTCCCCAATTTGGGACAAGGGGGACAAGCCTTCGTATTAAGCACCAGCCAGTCACTGGCCGTGGGCTCAGCCTGGGAGAGGGCGTCTTGCAGTGAAGGTCCAGGGCAAGTCCTAGTGAGGGATGCACCTGCGAGCTGCCAGCAGCGGCTGTTCCCAGCCTTGAAGAGGGGACCAGGGCAAAGTATCACACTGTCCACTACAAATTTTCACAATATTAGATAAAAAAACACAAAACAGAAAATTGTATTTATGGCATGATGTTAATATGTTATATCAATGTGTTAAAGTGGGCATATATGAAAATGACTAGAAGGGAATTAAAATGTTTCTAAGGCTTTGTTTTTGTGCTGGGAAAATGAATGACTTTCATTACCTGCCTCCAACAACCTGTATCTTATAAGCATACAACAAACCTTAGAATACTTTATTGAAAACATAAAATGGCCCCACTGATTCCTCTCTATGGGCTGTTCAAATCAGCCAGAAAGTGGGCATCAGTGTTCCTCAGTAGGGGTGGTTGGTAAACAAGCTGTGATACATCCTGACAATGGAATAGTAGTTAGTGATTTAAAAAGAAACGAGCTGTCAAGCAAGGGAGACATGGAGGAAACTTAAATGCATATTGCCATGTGAAAGAAGTCAATCTGAAAACTCACTTTTTGTTTTTTGTTTTTTTTGAGACAGAGTCTTGCTCTGTTGCCCTGGATTGAGTGCAATGGTGTCAGCTCATAGCATCCTCAAACTCCTGGGCTCAAATGATCCTCCTGTCTCAGCCTCCCAAGTAGCTGGGACTACAGGAGAGTGCCACCACAGCCAGCTAGTTTCTTTCTATTTTTAGTAGAGACGGGGTCTCACTCTTGCTTAGGCTGGTCTCAAACTCCTGACCTTGAGAGATCCTCCTGCCTCGGCCTCCCAGAGTGCTAGGATTACATGCGTGAGCCACCACGCCCAGCCTGAAAATTATTTATACTGTATGATTCCAGCTATATGGCATTCTGGAAAAGGCAAACTATGGAGATAAAAGAAAAACAAATCAGCGGTTTCTAGGAGTTTAAGTGGGGAAGGGAGGAGGGATGAATAGGTGAAGAACAGGGCATTTTTAGGGCATTGGAACTTTTCTGTATGAGAATGTGTGATACCTGGTGGATACATGTGCATGTACCAAAACCATAGAACTGAACAACACAGAGAGGGAACTCATGTAAACTATAGACTTTAGTAAGTAATGATGTGTCTGTATTGATTCATCAATTGTAACAATTGTACCACACTAATGGAAAATGTTAATGATAGGGAAAGCCAGGCACTGCTACTTGGGAGGCAGAGGAGAAAGGATTGCTTGAGCCTAAGAATTTGAGACCGACCTGGGCAACGGAGCAAGATCCTGTCTCAATTAAAAAAATATGGACACTGTGTGCAGGGAAGAGCAGATATAAGGGGCTCTGCATTATCGCTTCAGTGTTTCTGTACATCAAAAACTGCTCTAAAAAACACAGTCTGTTAATTAAGAAGAAAAAGAAAAAAGAAAGCAAACATCAGTTTCTGTAATCTACCAGAGACAATTACATTAGCAGTAGCTGGGATTGAATTTAACAGATGATATGTTCAGCAAGCAGAGGAGAGGAGACCTTCTTGTTACAGACTGAACGGAGCCCTTTCAGGTATTAATAGTTGTGAAATATCAGAACATAGATCTACAAATAAACAGGCGCTTTGTTTATGGATGATGCATTCAGAGGCATCACAACAGCTTGACCCTCGATTCTGTGTTCCTGCTGTTTTCTCAGTGAGCCGTGGCACCACTGTGGAGTCCTGCTCTAAACATTCACAGAGTGGCACGGAGTCTGGTCCTGTGACAGGACATTTGATAAGCAAATGAGGCAAACTGGAGTTGCGTCTTCTGAGGATTGCTAGTGCTGGCACTGTTTTTTCTTCTGGCCCCTACCCTAAGTTCCTGGCATCTACTCTTATTTTTCCTCCCGAGCCAAGTGCAAAAAGGACTTGACCTTAACTGACATAGATTTTGGAAGAATGTGTATGTATTGAAAAGTAATCCAGTAAGTTGACAAACTGAATGAATTTTCAGAGGAATTCATTCAATACCACCCAGTAAGAGTCTACACTTTGAATATTTGCTGAGAGGCAATAGGGAAATGAGGACATGTTTATTACTGTTGGCTTTTGAAAGAAAACATTGTCCCAGATAAAGCTTCCATGTCTGCTGTTGATTTGCTTAAACATTTGAAAACATTGAGATTCTTCATTTATATGTCATTTACTTGACTCACACTGATTAAGTAGCTACTATGTGACAGGTACAACGTGCATAAAATTTTTAGTGGAGAGGCTGCAATAATAGATGTTCTACTGTGGTACCAGAATGCAGGCAGTGGAAGGAGGCTTTTTCTTTTTTCTCCTCATTCCTTCTCCTCATTCAACTATAGAGAAGACAACCCTTTCCTTCCACTTCTGTCTCTATTCTTTTCTGGAAGATGAGACCTGTCTGATTGGCAAGATTATAAGAGCCTTCCATTCATAGGACAGTATTCCTGATGGACAGTTACTATTGATTAGAAGCCAGAAAACTTACTTGCATTTTTTTTTCTTTAATCCATCTGGAATTTATTTTTCTATGTAGCAGAGACAGGAATTTCATCTTATTTTCCCCAATTGGATAGCCAGTTATTAAAGAATTAATCCTTGGAAATGCCACCATTATCATAAACTAGATTTCCATATATTTATAGGTCTGCTTCTGAAAATTGTTCTCTTATATCGCCATATATTGAATATAGGTGCTTATTTTCTTTTCTAATTAAAATTTAGAATCACCATTTGAAATTACTTGGAAATCTTTTTAGATTTTTATTGGGATTGATTTGAATTTGTAGATTACTTGGGAAAGCACTGACATCTTTTTTTATAGATAACTTTTATTTTTTATTGATAATTTATTTATTATTATTTTTTATTTCAGCATATTATGTGGGTACAAATATTTAGGTTATATATATGGCCTTTGCCTCACCCGAGTCAGAGCTTCAAGTGTGTCCATCCCCCAGACGGTGCCCACTGCACCCACTAGGTGTGAATATACCCATCCCTTCTTCTCCCACCACCTGCCTGACACCTAATGAATGTTAGTTACTACTATGTGTGCACTTAAGTGTTGGTCAGTTAATACCAATTTGCTGGTGAGTACATGTGGTGCTTGTTTTTCCATTCTTGTGATACTTCACTTAGTAGAATGGGCTCCAGCTCTATCTAGGATAATACAAGGAATGTAGTATAGTTCTCTATATATTAAGGATATTTCCTACAAGTTTTATAGTTGTCTTCCTATGGGTTTTGCATATTTTTTGTTAGGTTTATTTCTAGTTAATTTACATATGTATGATTTTTTTCTAATATGAATGGATAACTTTCTCTTGTTGTTAAACTGATCATTGTTAATATCGGCCATGTATCTAGCCAACTCACTGACCTCTTTTATTAGTTTTAATAATTTTCAAATTGATTCCCATGGGATTTTTAGGTAGTCAATTACATTATCTCCAAATAATGACAGTGTTTTTTCTTACTGATAGTTATAATTAGTTTTAAGTTTGTTTGTTTTATTGTACTGGTGAGGACCAAAAGTGGACAATAATAGTGATGGTTGGAATCCTTCTCTTGTTTTTCATTTTAAAGGAAATACTTTTAATAGTTTAACATTAAGTATAATGTTTGCTGTAGGTTTCCGGTGAACTTCTTTTATCAGGTTAAGGAAGGTTTATTTTGTTTTATTTTGTTTTTCCTATCCCTAACTTTCTAAGGAAGTTAAACATTTTTTAAAAATCAATTACACTAGAACATAGTACTACTGTACAAGACTCCTTTTTGTTTTTACTAATGGTCCAAGATTAAATAAAGATAATGATCTTTTTAGGATCTCCTAAAAGCAAATATTGAAAGAGCCTATAAAAATGCTGATCTAAACACCGGAATGCTGTGAGCACTGACAGTCACAGCAAGTAACGTGGAGTGGCCAGGGCCTGCTGAGAGTGAGCATTTGTTTTGGTAGCTTTGATGGGGGTGAATAAAAATGCCTGACAAGTTAGGAGGTGGAATCAAATTCTCCTGGAGCTCTGCAGGTCTTATTCCTCACAGTGATTGCATCAATGGGGCAGATATAGCAGACACTGGTGGTGGCCAAGAAGTGCTCATTATACCCAATTCTGCCCAGAGTGGAGAAGGCAATCTAGGCATTAGAAAGGACTATTTGTAGAAAATACTTACATGCTTTGTTCGAAGTAGAAAAAAAAAGTTCTCTTCCTGGATAGATGACTGGGACCCACATTACTCCTCTTAAGGCCTGAGGTGTGAGGTCCACCATCTTTGCCATGATTTGGAACAAGAGAAATCAGACAGGGTTCCCCCCAACCAGGGAGAAGCCTGTTCCTGCAATTTCAGATGAATGCAAATACTTCTGCACCATCTTATCTATGAATTGCTCGTTGGATTTGGTTGTAATATTTATCTCCACAAGAGCTTGGTTGGAAATGCAGATTAGCACTAGTTTTAAACCAGTTGTTTACAGCATTTATAGATGTCTTGTAAGTAATACTAGGAGTAAAATTAAACAAAAAGATACAGGCTCTGTATCCCATAAGGTTGGGGTGGTATTTATAGGGAAGGGAAAGTCAAAGAGCTCGTATTTAAAAAAAATGTGAAGACAAGGGGCTGTGCGGGCTTTCATGGCTACTCCTGTATGATTTTGGAATCATGGATGGTTGACAGGTCTTTTGTCTTAGGACGTCTCAGAAGACAGTGAAGTGTTTTCTGCACTCTTAGGGCTCACAACCAGTATTAGTTGAACTTTTAAAATCTTTTGCAAGAATGCAAACTACTTCACTGCAAAAAGGAAAATATCTTTTATGAGTTGCATCTATTTTAATATTTATAAGAAACTCACAACTAAAGATACTGGCTAATGTACTGAATGTGCATGATTAATTGAACATTTTTTTTTTTCCTTGAGACAGGGTCTAGCTCTACTGCCTGAGCTGGAGTGCAGTGGCATCATGGTAGTTCACTGCAACCTCAAACTCCTGGGCTCAAGCCTCCTGAGCAGCTACAGGCACACACCACCACACCCAGCTAATTTTAAAATTTTTTGTAGAGACGTCTTGCTATGTTGCTCAGACTGGTCTCAAACTTCTAGCCTTAAGTGATCCTCCTGCCTTGGCCCCCCAATGTGCTAGGATTACAGGCATAAGCCACCACACCCAGCCTAACTGAACATCTTTTAACACAGCTTTGCTTTGAGCTTTCAAATGACTCAAAGAAAATTTTGTTAACTGCTGCTTTTGCTTTATGAATACACTGAGAAGTGGCATTTAAAATGAAATTAAGGAGATGGTTGCACAGTTTCAAACTTCAAAAATTAAAATAAAATGTTCCAACTTGAGAAGGAAGAATCTATATAACTTAGTGACCATTTAATGTTGAAAGGAGAGAAATCAAAGATTACACCTAGTGGAATTATAAGGCTTCTAATTTGTTTAGATATGATAACTTTGGGATGGGGGTGTGGTGGTTCAAGCAAACACAATATAACTGTAGTCGGAATAAAATTACAATACAATTGCAGACAGAATAAAAACCATCTGTTTTGCATATGCCAACTCTATACTCTTATACCAAATATTTAGTAATAGTGACACTGGCCTTGTTTACAATGTATTTAGATGGACAAAGTGTTATTCTGTTTGTTTTATACCGAAGTGACACTCCACGAAACACACATTTATCTGAAGACGGAAAATGGGATTTAGTGAACAACTGTGGATCTCAAGCTCACGTTCACAGTCAGCACTTGAGAAATGATCTTATTCCTGTTATTAACGGTTACTTTGTTTATTCAACTTAATGCACTGGAGCACTACTCTGCACATTTCATGAGAAACTTGATTGGTCATGCAAGCAATATGTAGGATTTTAAAATTCTTTATACGAAACAGAAAACATTTTTTTTCCACTTCTAGTTCTTTCTTGGTTTACTTGTTACACTTAAATTAAATATAATTGGAATTTGTTTTGGCATAAGGAGTGAGATAGGGCTCCAGTTTTTCTGTTTCCTTTCAAATTGCTAGCCGATTATCTCAAAACCATTTATTAAGGATGTCATTAAAAAATGTGCATGTGCCCAAAGCTATTAAAAAGTGAATACCAATGAAAACTTGGAAAAAATTGTGGCAAGACTTTTTGTTTGCAGATGGTTTTATTTCAATTAGGTCAAATTCAAGGCTTAATGAAATCTTACAAAGAAAAAATTCAAGGCCAAGGTCGGGGGAGTGCTTCAGGCCAGCCTGAGCAGCAGAGGGAGACCCCATCTCTACAAAAAACCTGAAAAACGATCTGGGTGCGGTGGTGCACACCTGTAGCCTCAGCCGCTTGGGAAGCTGAGGCAGAAGGATTGCTTGAGCCCAGAAGTTTGAGGTTGCTGTGAGCTATGATGACGCCACGGCACTCTAGTCTGGGCAACAGAGCACGGCCCTGTCTCAAAAAAAAAAAAAAAAAAAGAAATTAATAAACTAGTAGAACATGCTCTTCTAACTACAAAAAATTTAAACAGAGGATCTGAACTGAAACTGCTGAGAGAGATAAAGTGACTTGTATAAGAAATGCAGAAACATTAAAAATATTTTGAGATGTACATAGATAGAAGGGTATTTACTGCAGCACTATCTATAACGTTGCCTGGTTTCTTGGGTGGCTGCAAACCTCTGGAGTCTGCTCTGTGAGTAAAATGGATCCTAGTTGCCTTTTTGCTACGGTAAACAAACACAATCCTAACTGACACAGAAAACTTTTTCTGTGTGTTCCTCAGTCTTCACTTATTTTGTTTTCATTTAGCATGGGTTACTCTTTTAATTTGCAAATTATTACTAGAAATAAAGAATATTTTGAATGTCAGACAGCTAAAGAAAAAATGACAATAGTCCAGACAGTTTAGTGGAAGGCACAAAATAATTTGAGAAATTATTAAGTGTACAGAAATCATTTAATGTAATTTAATGCACAGAACGCAGCCATTTTATTATGATCAGGATGTTGAACTCTTGAACAAGCTGCACTTTATTTTTATAACGAACAGACAAGTAATCACTACAAAGAGTTGATTTTAGGAATTTATTATTTTTTTAAAAAAAGCAACTTCCAGGGTTTGTCATCATGCAGGTTGAGCCCAGTCTCCTATAGCATGGTACAGTGATAACTGATTTTTTATAACAATGACTCAGAGGCACTGAAGATCCTTAACTGTCTTCGGAATTATCACAGAAAGAAGAAAGAGTTAGAAGAGTTTAATGTTAAGTGTATTTAAAAAATCATATTCTAATTCTTTTAAACTGGTTATCTGAGTATGATAATATAGTAGAGCTCAGATAACTAGAACAGGTAATTGACTAGAACACTCCGTTTCCACCTGGTGTGCATTAACAGGCTTTTTACTGCATATATCTTTATATAGTTAGCAAACTAATTCAACCCATTTTACACAGCATTAATTTGTTTTTTATTGAGTTGACACTGGGCTGAAACTGTTGCTCATTATCTCATAATTGTTATTTTTTCTAGTTCTCTGATGGATTTCCCCCATCTGACGTGGTGTTTGGACTTTATTGGATATGACTCTTAGAGATCATCTCTGCCCATTCTAATGATATTTACAATCAGGTTACCCATGGCCTGATATCCAAGACTATTAATTTATCCACCAGCTCTGTTCTTGACCTTGGTAAAAGAGAGACCTTGTGTCTCGCTGGAGCATGTACCAAGCTTCAGGCAAGAAAGTGTTTGTGAGCTGGTTGTTGACAGAGAGGACCATGGTTCTTACTTATTAATGCTGTGCAAACAAGGGTCTCGTCATTTCAGTAACTATTTGTACATTTATCAAAGCAATACAGTCATGGGAAAAACCAACAAGCACAGCTTGGTAGAATAACCTGCCATGAAATATCATTGGCTTTATAATAATTTACTACAACCGTTCTTTTTATTCACACTGGACAGGAAATGCTTCCATCTAACACATGGAATACGAATATATACAACGAAAATTTGGCTTTAATTAAAAAAACCTTCATAAGGACAATAACAAGGGAGTTGAAAAAATAATTTTGTGCAGTTTCCTAATCACAATCATATGTCTCCTGCCTTTTACAGCGACTGACACAAGTAAAGATGGATTTTGTAAACCAGTTAAAGAATTTTCCTGCCTGTCATAACCCACTATGAAAATATCACCTTGTTCATACAGTGTATAGAAGTTTCTCCTCCTTAACTGTAATTCTAAATGACCATGGATGACACACGGAGTCAGTTTTAAGGACAAACCCTGCTAATCCTTTCCAAAATCATCATATATTTGCAGTTCCCTATTTCATCAGTACACTTCACCAAAACAACATCTTGTAACTGCACAGGGCATCTGATTGATGTGCTGTTGAGGTCCCGAATGTTGCTTCTCACCTGATGCCCGCCATCTTGTTGCTCAGCAACATCAGCATCTCGGCTTGAGCTTTCTGATGGCCGCGTGAGTCGCCTGAGTCACGCGGCAGTGGTGTGGGGTGGACCGTTTTGGACTGCCCGCAGTCAAAACAGTTGCCATGGGCTCAACATTTCTACGTTGTGAGCCCAGGGAACCCATTCTCCTATGGAATGGTTTTCTGGGGCCCTGCAATGTCACTGCAGGTGGCTGAGACATTCTGGCCCCCACTTATGAGGGACTATACTAAGAAAGCCTAGTGTTCTAAAAATAGGTGACGCAGCAGGGTTGGGTGAGGGAGAGGGAGGTTGCTTTCCTAAGTCCAGAAAACCATTTCTGATTTTAGCTCTCTGAGAAAGCTGTGACATTCTCTGCAAGTGGCAGCTGTGGGAGAAGGGTAGGGTCTGAGGTACGCTTGGAGACATGTCAGCTTGGCATGATTGGTGGACTCAGTGCCTATGGTCCCCCACTAGGCACTCTGCCCAGATCTATTTTCCCCTGACTGTACCTTTTATGCCCCTGGACTTCCCCATTCCCCCTTGATACCCTTGTTTTCACTTTCTAAGGTAGGGATGCCAAGTATGACTCATTTCTCTCAATTCTGACTGATGTGTGGTAGCTCTTTGGAGTTGTGATTTGAGAAGGATTGTTAAGAAATCATTGGGTTTAATGAGAAATAGTGCTGTGATTGATTAGCAATGTCTGCCACAGGCACAAGAATTGGTGTCTATGAAATGCATGCCAGGTGCTTATGTCTCTGTACTAAGTAAGGTGAGAGAATGAGGATGGCTTGATGCATTCTTAAGGGATCTTTGGAGACCACAGCCCAAAGAACCAAGTTTATATATACTTTATATTCTGCTTTGTTTCAGAAAAGATTTAAGAATTTGAGGGGATTGGGGACAGGAATTTTAGGACCCGTGGAAAGCTGGAGGGGGAGATAATGCTGAACAGGCTGGTGTGGGAGACCCTTAGCAAAGACTTCTGTTTTTACCCCTGGGTGATGAAGCCCACTGCTTAGCAAGTGATTGTAGGGCTTACTGATTAAACAGATTCAGAAAGACTTGGAGGAAGGCAGTGGGTCCCAGGCAGGGCGGGAATTTCAGGCAGAGCATTTCTATGTTGCACATCTGGTGTATTTCCCCTTGGTTAACAGCTGATGATATTGTATGTTGAAAAGCTAAGGGGAAATATATTTGCATCCACACACACCTATCTTTTTTGGGGTTAATAAAACAACCTGGGGGTAGTTTCCATATCATGTCAGGACCACTGTCTCTCACTCAGCTCTACCTAGAAATCTCTGATGTACAACTTTACCAAGAAGGAAAACAAATCAGTGATATTGTGTGGTAGGAGCTAATGATGCTATTTTGGGAAGATCAACTCATGTCTGTCTCTGGAAAACAGGATCGATCACTTCTTCATATCTTAAGTGATTTAAACTGAAGCCAAACCTTGATTTTTAATGTGAATCATTAACACGTTGCTCTTGGACAATGCCATTGTCTGTTGATTTAGGGGATCATGTCTGGCCAAAGCCAGTAACCTCTAGCTGCTGATGGTCTGGGAGTTTTAGAAACTGTCCGATGCTCCCATCAATACTTCCCTGTCAATTGCACACAACTGATTTCACTTACACATCAACATGGCAACATACCTTTTCCATCAGTAAACACCTGCTCCCTTCCCCATTTGGAAACTGGGAGTGTTTGAAAGGAAAAGAAGGCAGATGTTTTCATTCATCTGCAAATCCCAGGAGAACATCCTTTTGGATACCTGTTGAGTTTCTTGCCACTCTGGGGATACCAAGCTTTTCCAAAGTTGTAGGCAAAGGTTTCCTTCTTCCTGGGCACAGGGGTGAAGCTTCCTTGGCTCCTAGGCCAAGGGTCCAGGGTGCAGGGGTAGAGGTGAGGTGGAGGTGGGAGGGCAGCATTAAAGCCCAGCAATGTTATTTCTTATCCAACTCTGCATTACACTCTCAGAGAAATGATTTTCTTACTGGTCTCCATGAGACATCATCCTGGTGAGAGCATCTTGGCAGTTTCACTGTCTCTGGAACCTTCTAGAGGTGACAGATGGCTGGCTATAAATGTGACTGTAGTTGCCTCATCATTTGTTTTCAGGCAATTTAAAATTTCTGTTTCTTTCTGCTGATTGCGATTGTTGGTGTATTGGCATTGCCGACCGATTTTTAAAGTGTGTGAACATCAGTGGGATTTATCACCACTCACCTCCTCTAACTGGAAAGACATGTTCTTACACCACAGAGGAGCCTCCTCCCCGAAGTTTCTGAGAGAGCCCAGAGCAGGAACTTTGGGTTCTAGACAGAAGGCCTTGGAGGAGGTCGGGAGGGGGGTGGCGCCCTGTTGGGAGGCGGAGCCTGGGGAGGAGGGGGGAGGGTTGAAGGTGGGGATGGGATGGGAGGGGTGGGGGCGCTGGGGGGTGGGGGAGGGCAGTGGGGAGCCAGGGGTGGGGGGGTGTAGATGGGGGCAGGAGGCGGCGAGGTGGTGTGGTAGGCATTGTTGAGGGGATACTTGGCCGGCTGGTTGTTTTTGACTCTGGTGAAGTTGATACAGCGCCCCTAGGAGAGAATCGGAGAGAAGCCAACGTGAGCAGGTGGCCTTGCAGTGGGTGGCTTGAAAAGAGACACCTGTTGGTGATAGCACTCCACTGAAATATAACAGAACTTAATGACAAATTAGCTCCCGATTTTTTGTTCTAGGTCGACTGTGTTGCAAAATAATTTGTTAACATTCATTTTTTCCTGGAGTCTCTAACACTCTCAGGGGGGAGGAAGGGAAGGGGACTGACCTTATTGGACACATGGGGTCAAGCTTTGTACAAAGGTCATCGAATTCAAACTTCTCAATAGTCTTGCCAGCCAGGTATTACTATCAAGTGTTTCATTTCACAGATGAGGAAATCGAGGCTCAGAAAAGCTAAGTCACTTTCCCAAGGCCACACCACTTGGGAGAGGTGGGGTTGGTAATTCTAACTCCAAATAGACTCCAGAACTATTCTTCCTGCTCCACTCCATTGTCTTCTGAAGAAAGGTGCCCACATTTTATAAACCAAAGTAACTTACTTTGATTCATTTCAGTTATCCTCCTGGAAGTGGCAGAATGTTAACAACACGTGATTCTCACTCATATTGTCACTCAAGGGTGTGGAATTCACTCACAAATCTGTGATGTGAGTTTTCACAAATGTGGCAAATCAGGGTGGTCCTCAGAGGCCGTGGTGATTTGCTTCCCCTCAACCCCTGTCCCCCCTCAGCTGCTGGTGCTGGATAGTCAGGGAGGGAGACAGCTATCCCTACCCATGTAAAAAAGCCATGAATCAGTACAGCTTCCCTGTCCATGCCCTGCCTTCCCTGGAGCACGAGTAAATAATAAACAGTTTATCCTGCCTTGATCTGGTTATGGGATTCCCTCTCCTTCTAGATGCGGCTGCACCTGTCCAGGCACTCTTAGGTTCTTAAGAAATACAACGTGGAGACCTTTTTTGCCAGGCAGGCATGTACCCTGAATTCTATTTTTCCCCAGCCTTCCTGGGGACTCAAATGGGCCATGCAGAGCAGACACCTGGAAGCCCTACAGCAGCCTCTTGAGAGTCAGAGTCTGAAGCCAGCCCAAGGGAGCCCTGTGTCCCCGGTGGCACCTCCTCTCTGCTCTCCAGAGCCACAGGCGCACCCTCCCTGCCCTGCAACAGACCTCCCTTGTCTCAGCCACGCTCGGGAGCCTCCAGGCAACACTTGGCTCTGCAAGGGAGGGAGATAGGGCTCTCCTGCTCACCAAGTTCCCCTTCTGGGGATGACCCCCTTCACTTTGCCCATAAGATCCTCCCCTCCTTGCCTGGGCCCAGAGCCTGGGTCCTCCCTCTTGCGTGTCCTGGATACCTGCAGAACCCCTCTCCACGGACGCTGGGGCAGAGTGACACCTCTCTGGGGCTGCCCCCTCCCTTCTCTTTCTGTTCGTTTTAATCCAGTTATGGACACAGTGCCACACCGGGCGTGGGGCTGGGGCATGTGGCTGTCCTTGGCCTCGTGTTCCAGGAAGGATGCCCATCCTGCGGCATCCAACCTGCACGGGATGTGTTCCAGAGAGCCCAGAATTTCCCTTTCCAGGCCTGTTAGGGAAGGGCCTGAAGGGGAATGCAGAGGGTGAGGTGTGGAATTCAAGGAAGCTCCAGGACAAGAGAGAAATACAAGGATGTGGCTCCGGGTGAATCATAGCAGGGACACATGCTTGTGGGGGCCAGCGGGGCCGAGAAACCTTCCCTCACCTGTGCCCAGCGCCACTCAGCCTTCAAGTCAGAAATCAAGTCCCTTTTCCTCCGCACATTCTCCCCTGACGACTCCAGCCTCCACTTCCCTTTGCTTCCCTGAATTCTTCTCTAGTTACTGAAAGGGCGGCCTTGCAAAAATAGCAGGAAAATACTAATTTCTCCAATAACAGTTAAAGATAAATCCTGTGAGTTCTCTCACTAACACGCACCCTGTGGGAGTTCTGTTTGGCACAACACCTGAAAAGAGATGTAAATCTTTCTCTTAAAATTGCTTCTGAGAATCTGCTTTTTAGCCTTCAAAGTTCCTGAGTGAATAGCAGGAGCGCAAGCCTTGGGCCTCAGACATAGCTCAAAGACAGAGTCACACATCCTGCGATAATTCGGACTCCAAGGAAAGGCGGGGGACCCAACTCTTAGACTTTGACATCCTGCTACTGCTTCTGTTATTATCCTGCTGTGGAGAAGAAAGGCAGGAAAGGATACAGCAGTTGCTCAACTGTACCCCGATAACTTACAAGCTCCCCCTTAAAAAGTGTGAATAGCTGGTTTTTGAGGCCAGCACATCCTTCCTTTTTAACCTTCATGCTGGTCCTTTTTTAGCCCAGGAAAAAGTAAATACAGTTCTTTCTATCCTAATCTTTGCCTGAAGAAATCTTTCTCAAAACCCATGTGCACTGGCTCACGCCCTAACAGTTACAGTCTACACCACACATTGCAGCCTGCAGCCTGTGATGGCTTTATGTGTAAATGCCTTGTCTTCTTGACCAGATGAGAAAGTTCTGGAAGGCTGTGACCTTGTTTTTCACTTTGCCGCTCCACAACCCAAAGCCTCATGCGGAGCTCTGCATGGGAAGGACTCTGTTAAAAGAGTCATTTGAAGCCACTTGGGACAAAGTAGGGGCTTGGGTAACATTAGCAATAAACTGAAAATTCACTCACAAGACACAGCATTAGCCAGAGAGAATCTTGGTAAGGAAGGGCCAAGCTTGGCCGGACTGCAGTTGGTTTAGGAGTTACAGCACCATGTTTAGACGCCAGCAGGCCAGTTTCTCTGAGCTTGCATTTCGTGCGATTAAACCAGGCAGTAACCTTGTCAGGTTCTGACTGGGGGTCCACTGACTGCAGAGGCAAGTTACCACCTTCTGGCTGCAGAACTCCCAGCTGATGTCCAGGCTTTCGGGCATTACGCTGATTTTGTAACCCAGTACCGTCCATTCCTGGTTGTCCAAGCAGCCCTCTTTATAGCTTTATAAATCTAAGCCTTGGTTACAGTTTATTTATGATTCTGGATAAAGCTCTTCCCTTTAAGATGCGAGGGCCCTAATGATTGCCATCTGTGATGAATTCCTGTGAGGACAACTCAGAGATGGGATTTACTGTGCTATCTATGCTGCCCTTCCTTCCTAGACATGCTAAGTCAGACCAGGAGGCCCAGGAGACTCATCTCCTTTAAAGGTGAAGGAAAATTCTGATCCTGGGGAATGAGCTGCTAGTGCCGGGGGTCAAGTCCTGTCTGGCTTCAGATCTCGTCTAGAGCTGGCCACACGGCTGGGGCAAGAGAGGAGGCCAGTTAATGCAGAAGCCCGTTTACTTATTTCCTGCAGTTGTGACTCTACTATTCTTATCCAGAGGCTGTTTTATACAGAGATAAAATCAGGAGCTCCTAGCCTTCTATCAATACGTCTGTTTATAACCCATATCAGGACTCCCAGTGTTTTCAAAAAGGTCTGAAAGGATCCACGGAACAAAAGATGATCTCTCAACATCTGTCAGTTGAGGATGGGATGAAAGAGGCTAGAGGTGGGAGGGAGGTGGGGAGGAAGACCTCCCTAGGTCAGCTCCTCCAGCCGCCACCCGGCATCTTGTCCAGAGCAGCAGAGGAACGGAGGCAGGGCCAGGTTGGGGAGAGGCAAGGAGCCCCCCTGCCTATGGGCAGTAACACCTCAGGGGTACACCCCTGGATCACCTGTTCCAGAGCCATGGGGTTGGTTCACTACAGACCCAGACCCCCAGTCCATTACAGCTGAGCACAAAAGCCCAGAGCTCCTGTTAAGCAGCCAGAGGGAAGGGGACAAGTACACAGCCTCTGCCTCACCCCCCACAGCGTGACGTGGGTGGGGTAATCACAGCACCTGGCACTCACAGGCATTAGGAGGATTCCCCTAAGCAGTGCTGTGGAGGGATCAGGACTGTGCCTGGCATATCGTGTGTGGTAAATGACGCAGAGTCTAATGCTGACGGATGATCAGACAACAATGACCCTGCTACGGTGAAAAGGCCAGTTGGAGGTAGCCAGGCCATCAGGTGTTCGGACTCTTATTAATAGTTTAGCACCTTCTGAGTGAGCTGCAGACTAGAGCTTCTACACTCCACGCCTGGCTTCTATAATAAAATTGGCAAATAGGAAAAAATGTAGCGTTGGATGTGACCAAGCAGCCAGAGCTGGCTCCCTTATGGCCCCTCCTTGCTCCTCCCTTTGCCACGTAACTCCTGTAACTCTCATCTTACAGGACCTCCCACAGTGCTTTGCGCACACAGTTGGTGGGTGATATATTTGCATGCACTTATCTTCCTGAGAAAAGGTACGGACTCAGCATAAACAAATCCCTGGGGTAATTTACTGTAAGACCCACGGTCTTCATGAGAGGGGTGTGGCTACAAATTAAGTTCTTAAAACCTGGAGCCAGAGGCGCCAACACAAACACAGTAACACTTAGACCATATAATTGGCCTACAGATCAGTTTACACATCATTTTTTGCTTGCGAGAGGATAATAGAAAGGCCAGATGTTCTCAGTGTGGTGTATGCCAACAAATCTGCACCAGTGTTTGGTTAAAAGGTTGCTAGGACGATTGGAGCTCTCGCTGCATAACATTGGTCTCTCTGTAACCCAGTTTAATTTTCTACAGTATTGTTTTCGGGTGGTTTGATTCAGGTCCAAGATTTGGCTTTGACCTCAGTTTACCTCGACTTCCTCATTTACAGGAACGAATGCCAAATATTTTCACACATTAGCAACAAAAAATTCAGATTAAATTCTAAGAAGAAAATGCAACAATAACTTATGCTAAATGGTGGCTTAGCAGGATGCTAGATGGCTTTCCTCCTAGGCCTGAAAATGCCACTGTGACTTGACTGTATGTAATGGTGGTGGGCGGATTATTAGAAATGGCCAAGCACGTGATCTTCTTTATTTATTACCAAAACCCTATGAGCTAAGTATCATTATTTGCATTGTACAGAAAAGAAGCTGAGGCCTCAGACTTACTTAAATAATCTGTCCAAGACTACCCAGCCAGCAAGTGGCAGAGTAGGATTAAAACCGAGCTCTATTTACCTCGGGAACCAATCCTCTTTTTACCGTATTATCCTGAATGGACACTAAAAGTGCAACGGATTTCTTGAAGGACTTGTAGATAGTATCACACATTGTAGCACTTGACCACAGCTGTCAAGAGATTTTTCCAGAAGCCAAGTCTGGTCAGTTCACTCTCTAGCTCACACTTCTGCAGTGACTCCCTATTACCTTTAACATAAAATCCAAACACCTCCAGTGGCATATGCAGCCCTCTGAGATCTGGTGCTTGCTTACATCTTTCAATTAATTTCTTACTCTTTTATTCCAGGATGTCCAGCCTGGCCCATCCTAAGCCCTCACCATAACTGTTCAGTAAAGAATAAAACATGCCACCCGGTGCTCTTCTCTGAATGTTTCCAAGTATAAACACTGTCCCCCAGCTGGCTGGTGAGCATCTCTGAGGCAGCAGCAGGATCTTCTCCTCTGCAACCTAGTGCTACTGTAAAGATCTCAAGGTTCAAGTTCAAGTTGGCACTCAGCAAATACTGCTCACATACCTGAGGGTCTTCAAGGTGGAGCAAAACCTCGTAGAAAGCTCAGATTTTCCCTGCAAGCTTAGGTTCTTGGAAGGTCAAGGGTCCATTAACATGGCTATGAGTTTAGGGCTCCTTAGTCACCTCTCCATGGCCTCTTTGGACATCCAGGACTTTGGGAAGGGGATGGCAAGAATGCTGTGTGTTCCTCTTGGTTTCCACTCTTGAAATGTTAACACGTTACCTTTAGAAATACTTATTGGGTTACTTTTGCTTTATGAAAGGAAATTGTCCCTCAACAAAACCCTTTGCCTAAACTGGAGTTGACGCACTCTGAAATGATTATGGGATAGTCAGGATGAAAGACCTTGTTGATCAGGTTCCGGCTTTTCTCAGAACTGAACTGCAGACATGGATGGTCCAAGGAGTGTGGAGAAAGGAAACCAGTGGTGTGGGGCTGTGGTCGGCCTCGTGGATCAGAGGCAGGACACAGAATTCTACCTCCAGTGCTGCCACTAGCGCACTCACTGGGAAACCTAGGACAAGTCGTTTTCTCTCTACGGCTCTCGGCTGCTTCATCTGTAAGATAAAGCTGTGGCATTAGCTAGATGACATCCAAGGGCCTTCCAGCCCTAATATTTTGATTCCATCAAAATTTGAGTTGCTTTGAAATTCTTCTTCACTTGGATACTTTGAATTCTCTTGGGACAGCCAGTTTTGCACACATTTTATACTATAACTTTGGCTAACTCTTTTTATTGTGTACTTCCTGGTTAGTCATTAGATTTTTGAAAATATTAATAAATTAAAAATTCAAAATGGGAGGCTCCACCTTCTGTTCTTCTGTTGTTGTGGTAAGGATTCAAGCCTGCCTGCAAGTTCTGAATTTGGGTTTGTAGGATGACAGCGGAGATGGGGGAAGAACTGTGGGCTGATTGTGTGCAAAAGACTTGCCAGTGGTGAGGTCATAGGTGTCGAATGTTAGGAAACATCTGTTTGGGCACCAGGCATGCTCAGTGGAGAGAAAACTGGCCTTCAGAATGGTTAAAAATATGCTACAGCTCCCACAGATTAAACTAAATAGTTTCCTATAAACAGAGGTCATCTAAGGAAATTGGATTTCACAGGAAGAATACTAAAATAATCAGATGGAAAAAGTATACACCAAGTTTCCTCTGACAAACACCTTTTCTCTCTGGACTAGTTCTCCCATTGGTTGTCTTGTTTGGAGGACTGTGGGTATTTCTCAAGTTACGCATGGATTAGGTTTCCAACATTTGTTTGGAAGTCAGTTGTTCGGAATTAGGAGAATAATTTCTAATTTAAATTACTCTTGTAAATGGGGCGTGGTTCTCAGGCTAGACCACAAAAGCTCATTGACATATTTGAAGGCAACTGATATAATCCTACTGAAGTTGGTGCTCTAGTGATGAATTAGACACGTGAACAATGAATGGATGGAGGGCTGGATTGAATGACTTTGCAGTACCTTCTACCAGCTATGACTCTTTTCATTTGTTAATTCATTTGTGCATCCGTCCTCTGACAAACAGTTTTTGAATGCTGATGACCTGAACACCTCACTAGGTGTTGCACACAGCGTTGAGCAAGTGCTGAGGTCCCTGCCCTCATGAAGAATATGGTCCAAAAGTGGAGACAGACAGGAGTCAAATGATGCCAAAAACAGATGGATCCCAGCAACCATATTTGTGACCTGTGATCCTGGCCTTGGCTGCAGTTGATTGGACCCGAGGTGGACACCTAAGCTGAGCTAGGCTAGAGTCTCCCTCCTGGGAATCTGGAATGACCACTGAGAGACAGGCAGGTAGTCGGTTAGAACTGATCCTTTGAATAGAGAGAGTGTAAGTGGGAACTGGCTACAGTCAGGGAGAGGCGGAGAAAGTCTTGATTCTATTTCTTAAAGATCTTTCATACCCATTCACTCCTCCCCACTCTCGCTGTCCCTCATCTATAACTTGGCCACTGAGTAAACTGGTCTTCCTTTTTTTTTTTTTTGAGACAGAGTCTCACTCTGTTGCCTGGGCTGGGCTACAGTGCCGTGGCATCAGCCTAGCTCACAGCAACCTCAAACTCCTGGGCTCAAGCGATCCTCCTGCCTCAGCCTCCCAAGTAGCTGGGACTACAGGCATGCGCCACCATGCCCGGCTAATTTTTTCTATATATTTTTAGTTGGCCAATTACTTTCTTTCTATTTATAGTAGAGACGGGGTCTCACTCTTGCTCAGGCTGGTCTCGAACTCCTGACCTTGAGCGATCCGCCCG
>CAUYRT010014028.1:0-24283 GCA_963574885.1 Lepilemur ruficaudatus
GCACAGTGGGACTGGTCTGCGGAGGCAGAGGCCTCTTTTATGGCAGCCAATAGGGCTGTTGCACAGGCCCAGACTATACAAGTAGTAGACCGCTCACAGTTATTTGACCTCGATATGATAGGCAACTCAAGCGGAATGGGCTGGGGTTTGTGGCAACACCAGCATAAACATTGGGTCCCTATTAGGTTTTGATCCTAAACTTGGAAGGGCCCCCAGGAATGCTATTCCTTGGTGAAAAAGCACCTGGCGGCTGTGTATGCCGCCCTTCAAGCCTGTGAAGCTATAACTGGGCAGTCTAAGGGGCTAGTGCACACCACATACCCCATAGCAGAATGGGTGAGGTCATGGATAACCAGCCCAAAATCAGGGGTTGTCCAGGAACCCACTCTGGTAAAGTGAAGAGCTTACTTGAAGCAATGAGCTGAGTTCAGCTCTAGCCCTTTAACTAGAGTTATAGACAGTACTAGGTCCTATTGAATTTGTGTCTGAAGCTGACCCTCAGATGATGGTAATACCTAGGGAAGAGAGCCCATACCTTGAAGGATGAGGTCCCCCTCCAGCGGAGGCATGGTATACTGATGGATCCAGTCATGGCCCCTTAGTCCAATGGATGGCAGTGGCTTCCCAGTTGGATCATGATGAAATTTGATTTAAAATGGGGCAGGGACAGAACAGCCAATGGGCTGAACTGTGTGCCGTGATTGTGCACAAGCTGTGCCCTTTGCATGTCTGCACTGATAGCTGGGCCATGTTTAAAGGCCTCACTGTCTGGTTACCTATATGAAAGACCAAGGTTGGCTAGTAAGGCACCGCCCAGTATGGGTGGCTTTATCTTCTCACTCATTTGATGAAAAAGTGTACTTGAGGTGCAGGTGGGGTTGGCCATAAGTCCTGGGGAAGTTCCTCCCACCTCCCACCTCCCTCCCTCCTAGTTATGAGAAGCCACATAACTGGGATGTCGTATTCTCCTGCTGGCACCAGATGAAATGGACTCCATGATAAGTCTGCCTGGCAGCTATCTTTTCCCCTGGAGGTGGAGCCATTAAGGTAGAAATAGAAGTGAATGCCCTAGTGGAGCATACTGCTTGGGCCCTGAATCAAACCAGGCAGGCCTTGACCCTCCTGGTGGATGAAGTCACCCAGATGAGGAAAGAGGTTTTGCAAAACCACATGGCCCTTGATCTTTATACTGCAGCCCAAAGGGGCACCTGTACAGTCATACATACTAAATAATATGTATATATACCTGATCACCAGGAGAATATTTCCTTTCCACTGAAGGAAGTTGATGGCAAAGTACAAGCCATCCAACTGTTACCTAGAAACCCACTACAGCAATGGTGGGAATACCTCTTGTCCTCTTGGCGTTGGACCCTTTTGGTGTTAAGAACTGCTGGCTGTGGTCTGGTAATACTGTGTTATTCTCTGTATTGTGGTTGTGGCTTTGCACCCAAGGGCCCTCACTATGGACCCCTGTGTTGGCCACAGAACCTATTATCTAGGGGGTGGAATGTAAGGGAAATTGCATTTGTATAGACAATAGGTTTCTTAGGCCAAACTAAGATAACTTTCACAGTGTTTCTTCTGGCCTGGCCCCTCTGGCTAGCCTGCCTTCCAGGGAGGCATGAGTCAGTATACTAATGTAACCAAGGTGTTATCTCCTGTGTGAACCCATGTGATCGTGCTTTCCCATGGCATGTTGCCACTATTGTTCCGAGCCATATATAAGCTTGCCATGTTCTCCACCATGTTTTTCACCACTGCTGTATCTCCTCCGCCCCTGACAATAAAGATCATGTCTCACCTGCCTGTTGCCACTCACCTTTTCTTCCAATTTCTGAAGGCTACGCTGGACCACACGCTAGACACAGAGCATCCTCCTCATACCTGGCAATCTAGTGATACAAATTAAGCTAAATTTATACAGCTGGTCACTTGTGAGGCTGCTATATTAACTTGATGCTGACTGTAAAGCCTATACACATGTGATCTATGCTTTGAACAAAACTGATGCTTAATCTAGTAAATACAAGACATTCATGAAAAGATAAATTCTCATATGAGTAGATGCTCATTGCAGACCCTGGGAAGTATATGACCGCAGTGCACTGTGTCAGGGTGTGGGGGGTGGGAGGGGTGGAAGTGAGGAAAAGGAGGGCATGCCCTGGAATAACTTCTCTGAGAAGGGAAAATCTGTATCTACAAGCAATATTTTGAAGTAGTTTCAGTGGGAAAACAGATTTAGTAAGAAATTCAATTCTTTTAATTTTGGGGAAACTGGAGTCAGAATAATAGTCAAATGTGGTGGCTGAATTAATTTTCATGGGATTAGAGGCTTCCCCATTTGTGCTGAAGATGGGATGAGAAAACATCTAGTTCCTGAATACTTATGAAGAGAAGAGTTTCAGCCTTCCCTCCCTGGTTGGGCAGGTAGTTTTCTGGGTTGGCAGCACTCTAATCTGTCAGTAAGAACAAGGCAAAGAATTCTGTCCTAGATTCTATCTTAGAAGAGAGAATAGAATTTCAACCCTTATAGTTTCTAGGGCCACTAAATGACAATGAATTACCTAACAAGATCAAAGAAATTCTCAGGAATGCTAAAACAAATAATATAAAAACTTATGTATTAATACCACTTACTATGTGCCAGGCACTTTTCTAGAGCAATTCATTTACTATTCACAATAACTGTATAAGGAATTATTGTTCTCACATTATAAATGAGAAAACAAAGACATAGAGTACTTGTTCCTAGATTTTGAATCTAAGAACTGAATTTAGAACTTGGAAAAAATTTTGTCAGGTTACTAAATATCTAATATTAATTATAGAACGTTTTAGAAAACATTTTATTTCTTTTTTGTTTTCATTGCTTTTTGATATATTTATGTTCCACCTAAATAGTTAATTTGTATCTTATGTTTATTTTGGATATCATTTGTGTAGTTAACATTTATTAAGCTATTATAATCCTGGATTTCATCTATCTTATTTCTTGTCTTTTTTTAAAAAATAAAAAGTACTATTATTTTTTCAGTTCAGCAGGTTTGCTGAGTTCGGTTGGGCAGTTCTTGTTCAGGGCCTTTCATGTGGTTGCAGTCAACGATGACTGGGCTAGTCATCTGAAGGCTTCTTCCTTCACACCTGACATTTATGATGAAGACCGAGTAAAACTGATTATCGTCAAGCATCTCTCTCCACCTGGCTTCTTGCTGTGGCCAGCTTTGGCTTCCTTACAACTTGGAAGTCTTGGGGAAACCAAATGCCTTACAGGGAAGCTTGGCTTCCCCCAGAGCTAGCTTTCCAAGAGTGGGATCCTTTCTTTACAACTAAAATAGATAAGGATGACTAAAAATCTTACACTAAATCAGATATAGAGGAGGAATTTGAACTCAGGTTCATCTCATCAGAAAGCCCATCATCTTTGTACTCTTCCGTACTGAAGCCTCAAGTTAAAGGCAAAGGATTTTATCCTACAAATTGAGTCATCTCCCCGAATTTTTCCTTCCAAGTAGATCATTGTTTCATTATCTATCCATCTGCAAGGTTCCAACATTCCTTCAATTATTGTACCACATGTTATAATTACATAGTATGTTTTCTTCAATGCAATGCAAGAAAGCAACAGATTAATGAGGAAAAGGACTTTGCCCACAAATCAACCTCAATTACAAAATCATGAAACTTCTCTGCTAGACACTGTTTTGTCTTTCCATGGCAGTGATTATTTCTAGAAGAAAGCTGGCATAAGAGTTTACATGTGTAAACTCTTTCTAGGTAGGTATTAACTAACACAGAAGGTAAAACATTTTTATATTCTCCATTTAAAATCTGAGCTAGCCTGCCTTATGGATAAAGATCCCAGGCTGAAAGGAATATCTCTTGATCTTTTACAATAGTAGAAATTAGGTAGTGGCAAAAAAGAAAGCAAAGTTACGTTCTGGCCTTTGTCCTAATTCTACTTAATTTAATTTAGTCATTTGCAAGATATGGATATAAGACAATCTATTCATTCAAAGACCATCTTAATAATGGAATGATGAATAAAAATTTGAAGAATCTCTCTTTATGACCATAGATCACTATGGTCGTGGGATGCTATTGAGAATACAGAAGGCAAAGACCAAATACACAGAGGTGTATATGATACATGTCCCAGCCAGTGTGCTCAGACATAGGGAAGTACAGAGAATTGCAGCCTGAAAGGCAGAATGGGCTCAATTTGTACTCTTCAAAAGCCCTGACAGAGAACATAGATTTCACCCTGTTGGCAAGTTACAATCACTGAAGTCTTTGAGCAGGGAAATTTTCTATTTTTTAAAAAATCTTGGTTTTAGAAGAATAACTGACTCTGCTATGGCTGGTTTGTGCAGACAAGTCACAGAACAGCTTTCAGTGTCAGTTTTCCTTTCTGTAAGATAAGGGAAATCACTCTAGCCTTCTCTTGGAACTCTCTCTCTCATTCTTACTTTTTGTTTTTTTAAATAAAGTGCCATGATCTCCTTTTTTATTTTTTATTTGTATAAATTTATGGGCTACAAATGCAATTTTGTTATATGAATAGTTTGCATAGTGGTCCAGTCAGGGTTTTAGAGTATCTGTAACCTGAATAACATACATTGTATCCATTAAGTACTTTTTCATCATTCACTTTCCTCCCACCCCCTCACCATTCCGAGTCTCCATTGCCTATCATTGTACCTCTATGTCCATGGGTAAACATGTTTTAGTACCCATTTATGAGGGAGAACATGCAATATTTGACTTTGTGTCCAGCTTGTTTCACTTAAAATAACCTCCAGTTCTATCTATGTTGCTGCAAAGGACATGATTTCATTCTTTCTTATGTCTGAATAGTTTTCTATTCTGTAAATATATGAATGGAATATTTTAATCCATTCGGCCAAACTGTGTCTCCCTAGTAGAGCATTTAATCCATTTACATTTATGGTTAGTACTGATATGTCAGGTGTTGTTCCTGTCATATTGCAAACTTTTCTAGTTATTTGGTAAATACTTGTTTTTTTCTTTTTCTCTGACTTTTTGTCTTTGTAATTGGTGGAGTTCCATAGTAGTACCATTTTATTTCTTTTTATTCCTCCCTTGTGTGATTGCTTTACCAGTGAATTTTATACTTTCATATGTTTTCCTGATGATAAATGTTATCCTTTTGTTTCCAAGTTTAGGACTACCTTTAGCATTTCTTTTTTTGTTTTTTTTTTTGTTTTGGTAGAGACGTGGTCTCACTATGTTTCCTAGGCGAATCTTGAACTTCTGGCTTCAAGCAACCCTCCTGCCTTGGCCTTCCAAAGTGCTGGGACTACAGGCATGAGCCACCATGCCCAGCCTCATTGAGCTTCTTTGAAGTCACTGTTTGGAATCCTTTATCGTGGATATCAAGGATTTGTTTCTGGTTATGATCTAATACTAGAAAATTATTGTGTTCCTTTGAGGGTGTCATATTACCTTTTTCATATTTCCTATGTCTTTATATTGATTTCTGTGCATCTGTTGTAATAGTCACTTCTTGTTTTTGAATTTACTTTTGTTGAGGGGAGATATTTTCATGAAGATGCAACTTTGATGTTGGTTGGATAATGCCCTTAGGCTTTGCTTTTTGGGTACGTGCAGTAGTGAAGACTCTGTATGATTTTCTTGGCTATCTTTGGTGTGTTAGAGTGCAGTTATTGGTGGAGGCTGCAGAGAATTTCAGCTTAGTAGTGGAATATCAGGTGGTCCTATCTTCAGGTTTTAGTGGTAGGTGGGTTAAGCATGCATGATCTCCTTTTAAATGTACAGTATTCTCTGTTGCATTTACAAAAACTAACTTTTATATAATTAAGTCCCCAAATGGCTTCTTTCCTAAAGAATCACAGGGATGAAGCAGTGGTCCTGCATCATTAGGAATACATTTCACCAGAGGTATTATTCCATGTCTTTCCTTTTTGCAATATAAAATAAAATGGAAAGCTAATTGGAAGATTTGACAGGTTTTTCCATCCTCCTCAATAAAGAAAGAGTAAGGAACATTTGAAATAGACTTCAACAATAGCAAGGAACATTCTTTCATTCAGTAAGGACATTTTGAAATTCATATTACATTTGTAAAACTCTGACTAAACTACTAAATTAAAAAGAAGTGCTAATTTCTCAGGTTCTTCATTTTCTGGAATATCTTACTTTCCGCAAACTGTACTAATACTCCCTTGGCATTGAATAGAGTTTGATTCATGTTATCACTTTCAGGAATGCCTAGTTGAGTATTCCAGAAAATAAGAGTATAAGAACTTCCAAGCAGATACATTCACATTTTGGGTTAGTGTCTGACATAGCAATGAAATTGAAAGGATCTTGATTCCAGCTGATGTGAGGATTTGATGTGCAAACATATACATATTCCATTTAAAACAGTGTAATTAAAAATGGGCAAAAGAATATGAAGAGGCATTTCATAAGGAGGATGTACAGATGCCAAATAGGCACATGAAAAGATACCTGTTCAACAGCACTGATCATAAGAAGAATGAAAATAAAAATTGCAATGAGGTATCAGTACACACCTGTAAGAATGGCCAAAATAAAAAAGTACTGACAACACCAAATTCTGGCAAGGCTGTAGGTAAACTGGATCACTCATACATTGTTGGTAGAGACGTGAAATGGTACATACTCTCTGCAAAACCAATTGACAGTTTCTTTAAAAACAAAACAACTATCTTATGACTCAGCAATTGTACTCCTGAGCATTTATCCCAGAGAATCAAACAATTATGTTCGCACAAAAACTTATGCATGAATGTTCACAGCACTTTTATAAATAACAGCCAAAAATTAGAAAAATCTTAGATGTCTTTCATTGCTTAAACTATTGAATAGCTAAACAATAGCTGAATGATTATGGCCAAACAAATTGTAGTCTATCCATACCATGGAATACTGATGTACAATAAAGAGAAATAAATTATTGATATACCCAACAACCTAGATGGATCTCCTAATAATTATTGAATGGAAAAAAGTCAATCCCAAAGGTTTAGCTACAGCAAAATTCCATTTAAATATCATTCCTTAAATGACAAAATTATAGAAATAGAGAACAGATTAGTAGTTGCCTATGGTCAAGGGTAGTGAGGATAAGGGAAGTGACGTGAGTATAGCTGTTAAAGTGCAACATAGGGCTCCTTATGGTGACGGAAATGTGCCGAGAATTGACAGCATCAATGTCAATATCCTGGTTGTGATATTGTACTAATTTTGCCAGATGTTACCTTAAAGGAAACTGAGTAAGGAGCACATGGAATTTCTATGTATTGTTTCTTACACATGCTTATGAATCTGCAATTATCTCAAAATTGAAAGTTTAGTTAAAAAATAAAAATGTACCTCTCTTCTTGGCCAGCTCTCCTTTATCACTACAGCTCTTCTTCCCCAGGATTACAATAACTCTTCCTTCTCTTTGCCCCTTTGGGCCCAGGGATGGTTATAATTCCATGCTGAGGCTAATCCTGGACATTTTACACCATTATTTGTTGGTTTCCATTAATCCTGTCTCTACATTTGTTAATAGTCCGTTTATTAAGCCATGACTCCACCTGTTTCCTGCTGAGGCTCTGACTGATGTAAATGTGAATATGCTTTTCACCTGGCTTGGCCATGAGCTCTCAGGTGATGCTCATAACGAAAGAGCAGTTAGGATGTAGTTGGAAAAGCATATAGTGAAGGCCAGAAAGATACATAGCAGCTGTTGAGCACCTACTATGTATCAGGCGCAAGATTAAAGGATTTTGCATGAATCGTCTTAGCAATCATCTTGAGCTAGATATCTTTTTCTTTGTTGCATAGATATGTTTTCTGCCACTGCACTGAAACAGTTCTAAAGACCTGGATTCTAGACTAGCTATGCCAAATATCCATCTGAGTATAATTCCCTTCTCCTTTTAAGCTCTAATATTGATGTTTCATGACCAATGCATAAGGTGTTCATCTCAACTCAAGAGAACTTCTCCCTTTTAGTAATTTTCTGTTTATTTCAGAAGTCAGTATTTAGTGTCACCATCTTTCCTGTGATATAGCAAAAAAGAAAGCATGAATGGAGTACAAATGTACTGAACTAGGTGACTGGGGACACCGGAGTTTAGCCCACCTCCCATGTGACAGTGAGCAAAACATTTAAAAGTAACATCAGTTTACTCAATTAAAAATAATGAAAAATATATGATTCAAAAGATCTCTTCCCATTCTAATATATTATGACTCCGTGAAAGGACAGACTTTTTAATTATCTCTTTTCTCTCTTCTCTGTAGCCAATAATTTTTCAACAAAATGTCTTTGCCAAACTCAGAAAAGTAAATGTATATGAATCCCTGTCAAATTCTCATTTCATTTGCAATTTGTTTTCATATATTAGCATGACCAAGTGCTTAAGTGGCATTCTTTGTTCATTTAATTTTCTTTAAAAAATAAATCCTTACCATCATTTTCACTCCTTTTCCAACCAATCTCTGAGTTGGAAATTTGTATTAAAAGAGAGAGACGATAGAACAGATATTGCTTCTGTTGTTTGAAACTCTACCAAGGTTCCCTCAGTTTGGCCCGTTTTCCATTTGGAAGGTCTTGCACAACCAACCCGGAACACATTTCATCATTTCTGTCCATCTTATGCCAATCTAAAAACAACTGATCTTTATTTACTAGAGGTGATTTACACTCTATGCAGTATGACAACCTATTTAAACGAAATGGAAATCATGTCCTGTGTGGGAGTATTTTGTTCTTACCTTTAAAAGATTGTACTCAGGCTGTCAGTGCTAGAAAATCCAATCTCATTTTCATCTAATGTACATTGCAGAAACATTATTCTGATATGACTCAGAGCTTGAAAATGGAGAAGCAATTGTTGTTAGACAGAAATATCACACAGAGACAACTGTTTTTTTCCTGTACAAACAATGTGTTTACCCATTAAATTTAGGCAAACTACTGACACAATCTAATCAGAAAAGTTCATCTTAGCCCCAGATGGTCAGAAGTGCTGATGCGTCACAAAGGAACAGTTACTATCCACTTCTTTCTGAAGCAAGAGGGAGATGTAAAAGGAAAGCAGCTACAATTTACAAAGCATATAGTAATTGCCGAAATTTATTGAGCACTTACTATGTACCAGGCACTGTGATAAGTCCCTGACTCTTTTCCCCTCATAACAAACTTAAGAAGTATATACTGCTATGCCAATTTTCTTGACAAAGTTAAATAACTTACACAAGCTCACATTATTAATAAATAGCAGCAGAGGGTCTCAAATCCAGTCCTTTTGGATGCCAAAGACTATATCACCTCTCCACATTCTAAGGTGGCTTAGAACAAAGCTAAGAATAGCCAGCTCATTCATCCATTCAATTATCCATTTATTCTATAAATATTGATTACTTATGTTCCAAGCATCATTCTAGGATATTGGGATATGTCACTGAAAAAAGAAAAAATATAATGTCTGCCATTGCAATACCTGCATTACAGAAAAAGGACATAAAGATTAAATGATTCCATCCACATAATTTTTAAAAGTAGAATATGTACCATTTTATAAAATGATAAGTGATATATGGGGGAAAGGAGCAGAGTAAGGAGGATTGGGTGTGAGGGTGTGTGTGTGTGTGTGTGTGTGTGTGTGTGTGTGTGGTAGGTAGGGGCTGGACATAATTTTAAATTACATGATCAGGATAGGCCTCCCTGTAAATGGGGACATTTAAGCAAATATTGGAAGAAGGCAAGGGAAGTTAATATGTGGGAAATTGGAGGAAAAGTGCTTGCAAGAGGAGGAACAGCTCATGCAAAGACAATAAAGCAAGGAGGTGTCTTGTGTGTCTGAATAACAGCAAGGAGGCAGATATGTCTGGAGGAGGATGAGTTGGGGAGTGAATAGTGGGGTTGAGGTCAGGGAGTTAACAGCTTTGTAAGCTAATGGAAGGTATTTCAATTTTACTCTGCACAAGATGAGAGCCATTGGAAGGTTTGGGGCAGAGAAATAACATTTGCTGACTTATTTTTAAGCAGAATCACTCTAGCTGCTATACTGAGAGTATAGTGTAAAGGACCAAAGTGGAAACAGGGAGATCTGTGAGAAGACTCACACAGAGTGAAAGAAATTGATAAAATTCTGGATATATGATGAAGACAGAGCAAATAGAATGCAGAGTTTAAGACAGAAATAGTAAAATCCAAGAGCATCCAAGCTTCTGGGTCTTAGAATCTAGAAAAATAAAACTTTCATAACTGAGTTGGTGAAGTCTGTAGATGGAGTAGAATTTGGAGGGAAGGTCAGAAGTTGGACATGTTAAGTTTGAGTTGTTCATTATGCATCCAGCGGGTGATGTTGAGCAGGCAGCTGTACCTGTCAGTCTGCAGTTGAAGGTGTCAGTCTGTTTTGGAGGTGGAAACCTGATAGACTGGCAAGTAGCATGGAGACCAGATGAGGTCACCAAAGGAGTGAGGACAGATGGAGAAAACCACAGGACTAAGGAATGATCTCTGGGGCAGGACAGCTGTACAAAGTCAGAGGAAAGAGGAAGAACAAGCGAAGGAGAATTGGGTTGGGCAGGAATGACAATCAAAATAGAGAGAAAGCCAAGAAAGTAAGGATCTGAAAACCGAATGATTGGAATATGTCAGAGAGGAGGGAGTAGCCATCATTTGTGGAATGCTACTGTAAGTCAGCTATGATGAAAACTAACAAGGTCCATTGCCCTTAGCATCATGGCAACCTTGACAAGAACACTTTCACTGAAGGTGGTAGAAGCCTAAGGAAATGGGCTGAAAGGGAGAAAAGGAATCAGAAGCATATGGAATAGGCAACTTTTTCAAGGATACAGGTGGCCAAGAAAAGAGGAGAAATGGTATATAAACTGGTGGAGGAAATGGCATAAGATTTTTTTTTTTTTACTTCAAAAGAGAAAAATAGTAGCATTTGATTACTGATGAGAATGGTGCCCTAGAGAGGAAACAATGACATATTCAAGAGAGAGGAGATAATTGTTTGAATGATAATTTTGTGTATGTGGGTAAAACGGGATAGGATTTAGTGCACAAACAGAGGATTGGCTTTTAGTTATAGCTATGGCTAGATCAACTATAGTGACAAGATTTATATTTTGCTTGATTCCATAGGTGTGTTTAAGGTTGAGTGGAAATTATCTTCCGAGTACATCATTTTTCTCAATGAAGTGAGAAACTAAGTCATCAGCAGAGTGTTGAGGTAGAAAAGTGAAAGAGTGAACAGACTAACACTGTATGGTATGACTGCTAAGCACTCTTCGGGGCCTATTTTTTTGTTTGTTCTCATCAATTTAAATGACACTTGTCAAGAGTCTTTTGTTGTGGGCACAGTCAGCTGCATGGGTGGAGGCAATGGGTAGGTGGGGAGTTGAATTTAACCAACGTGTCTCTGTGAAAGAATATTCATAAATAAGAGAGAGGCAGGGAAATCGAATGTGAATGCAGGAAGAAAGTGATTATAATGACTAACCATTGAATTTAAACTGGATAGGAAAGAGAGAAGCTATCAGAGACTTAAGGGACAGGCAAACGTTGGTAGGATCGAAGAATGGAAGTCTGAGTACGATCTAATGATTATTAAAATCACAGTGATAAAGCAATTGATCTGGAAAAAGAAAGAATTACCACGTGGTGGTTCACATACAGTTGAAAGTAAAAAAGGATTAGAGTTAAAATAGAATGTGAGTTAAGGTAGGTAGCACAGAGATCGAGATCATTGGAGAAGAGGAGCTCAGGGAACAAAGACCAAGAAGGATTGGAAGGATTATTTTCATACCCATTGCAACTGCCAAGAATTAAAATAATAGTCATGTTAGAGATGGTAACATTGAACCAAGAGCTAAAATCATTAACATGTCAGGAAAAGTAACTCAGAGATTGGTAAGCAAGAATACTAGTGAGGAGTGGTAAGTAGATGACATAATATGATGACATGAGATTTCCAGCCGGGGCTTTTCAGGAAAAGATCTGGAAACTTAAGTGGGCGCAGGGCAGGGAGGGAAGGAAGATAGCAACCGGACCTCCAGGACCCGTGCTGTTAGAGTTGTGGGCAGAAAAATAGCCATGCTTGAGAGAATGACAGGGGAAGCAGTGTTGTCAGGGCTCAGCCAGGTTTCTTTTAGAGCAAGAAGATAAAGGGAACACTCAGAACAATCTGAGGATATGGAGAATTTCGCTAACAATAGAATGCGAATTCCAGAGGGCACATTAAAAAAGTTTCCAAAATTGGAAGTCAGAGGATAATAGGGAATGTGCAAAGTTTATGGAGATTTAAAGTGTGGGAGAAAAAAGGTGACTTAAGATACTTGGGCTTCTTACTAGCTCTTCGGAGATCTCAGAACTCCCTTTGTCTCCTCATATAGTGGGGTTGTGCGGGGAGTTACATGTTCATGATGTTTAAATGGGCTGGGCCTTATAATTCTAAGGTGTATCTACCATTTACACATTCTTCCCAATTCTAACAAATTCAGATTGTGGGAGGATACTGAAGCCCCTTTTTTTTTTTCTCACCTTGAACCCAGGTTACTGAGAGGCCAGAGGGTTTAAGGATTGAAAACTCTGTCTCCGGAAATAGGAGGGTGTTTACAGATGTTCCTGTCAGCAAGAATGTCTGTGGGGTGTGTGTGTGTGTGTGTGTGTGTGTGTGTGTATTTATTGAGAATAGCAAACCAGAACGTATATTCCCATAAGACTACTATTCTATTTCCAAAGTGATGACTTGAGTAAAAAGAGAGACTATCTCTTAATGAGACCAAAAGCTAACTTTTTAGCCTTCTAGCCAAATATAGCTGAAAGTAATGAATATCCTCACTACCCCTACTCCTGCCTCTGTACTTCACAGAGCCTCCTGGGATGCATAGGCTGCAGATAGCAATGGCTTATGTTCCCATAAATCCCTTACTTATTTTTCCTTCTCACTCAGAAAGTGTGTGTGAGAATGACCTTCCAGCGTGATAGGTATTTCTTTCCTCTCTGTGAGAACACTGTCACTTATCAAATCATTAGTCAATTCTGGATGTTGCAATATTAAAATTTCTAATTTCATATTTTTATATGTTGGAGACTATAATCACAGACATTTGCTTTTGTTATATACCCCTTATTGACTACATAGATTACATTTAACCCACTGTTGACAGTGGGTGACAAGTGGTGACAAGAACATCAAAGGATTTCTTCTACTTTTCCCATTTACTGTCCAGTGAACTACACCTTCACTCTCTTTCATAATCTCTTTGGAGGCTCAGTTCCTTTCCGTTCTTCAGCCATCACTAGAATATTCTTTTAACCTTTTCTGTAACTTGAATTTTTCATATAGCAATCTCAGTGTGTGGGCTTGAAGTGTCTGAGTTATTTTAGCTTAGAAAACAACCCCCCCTTCCTGGAAGCTTATGATAACACTTGAGACAACACTAATGCTTCTAAAATTTTGTCCTTTTACAAAACTGTAGCCAATGGTTAGTACTTACAACTCGTAGGATTCATGCAATAGAAAAAGTGCTTTTTTTAAAGCTCCAACCCATCGATACAAAACCCATTTCTTCGAGTTAAAAACAGATAGAAGGATATAAGAAACACTGTACAAACTATAACTATCATATAAAAGTTAACTTTGTTTTTGAGTCAGACACTGTAATATATAGGGAATCAGCCCACTTACCTCCTACAATTTCTTCCCAACTGCCACTACTGAAGCTATTCTTGTCCTCTCTGCATTGTACCCCCTGCTACTTACTGTGTCATTCACCCAGGTAAGCAGGGGACCTGGAGCTATGCCCAGGCTGGTTTTCAAGAAACCTTGCTGGGCATGGAAGTGAGTATGTTGGCATGTGTCTATGTATGTCTGAAGGTCATGGAGCAGAATAAAACTCCAAGTTTGGTGTGAAAGAAGACCCAGAAGATAAGGTTTAGTTGAAGTACAGATGAGTGTCAAAGAAAAACAATTGGATTCAAAGTATGAGGCTGCCCCTGCAGAATAGGCTTGGTGAAATAAACAGGTTCAGGAGGCAGACAATGAAATGATTCCCAGAAGCAATGGGATATAGGATTATAAACATACTCAGATTATAGGTGGGAGGGACACTAAATTTGTTCAGTCAGGAAGAAGAAACCCACATCATTTTACATCTAGTTTTAGAAGAATTGCTGATCTAACCAGATGTGTCCCAGACACTGCATATCCTAATGGATAGTTATCACAAGTGTAGAAACACCGGATCCTTTTAATGACTTGTGAGAAATAAAAAGACTACCTTCTTAGCCTTAGGAGAGAAACAAAATGATCTTTTCCCATCATTTGGAATAATGTGAAAACTGACTTAAAAGGTTTTTCTTTTAAACATTACCACTCGTGTGATATAAATACATATGGTGTTTTATGGCACAGTCAAAATGTAGAATGGTATTGCAGAGAATGCTCGTTTTCTGAAATGCATTCTGCATAGAGCTTTCACTTACGTGGCCAAGAGAATAGCTTGTGGCTTCCTAAGCAGGACTTCTGGTGGGGCTCACTGTGTCATTGATCTTCTTGTGCCATCTGTTGTTCTCCTGTGGTTGAGTAGAACCTAAAGGAACTGACAGAGGTAGCAGTGGATAATGCGGTTGGTTTGATGTATTTTCCTCCTTCAGCCCAGGTTTGTAACATGGAAGTGTCCCTAGACCGGTGTGTTTAGATACTTCTTGTCCTCAGCCTAGACAAGGCTTAAGGCAACTAGAGACCAGGGACAAACTCATGTGGCTTTTTCAGTTTGCCTGACCATTTTTGCCACATTTTGTGTGTGCCATGCCATGAAAAAAGATGTGACACACAGAGCTAACCAGTAAGAGGGAATCTGAAATATGCATCTATTCAGAAAGGATAAATCTCAGCATCTATTAGCAAGTAGCATGACATTGTAGAAAGAATATAGACTCTATAGCCATTTATTAATAAATCTGGGTTTACATCCATATTATACCAGCTAAGGGAAGTTTGATTCACCTAACACACCTGAGTTCTGTTTTCTCATCTATAAAACGGGGAGAGCAACCCCTTTCTGGAAAGCTTATGATAGAGTTAAAAGCTAATTGCTTAGCTTAGTAGGGCTCCCTGCTGCTGTGCTCAGTGACCATGGCTATATGTGAATACTGTTTCCTCACTTATAAGCTAAAAGGCCCTTCAAATGAGATAAAAGGGCTCTGAGCCCAGGGTTTCTCATATTAAGAAAAATAGTTTTAAGTATGTCTGTATCTTTGCTTAGAATGTCAAATATTGCTTTTATTTAAATATGATTCTGTCTCTAGATCTCAATTAAATCAGCTCCTCTTCTATGACACATTTCTCACTTCCATCCTCAGCCTCCAGTGAATTTCTTCTTTCCCTGTAGCCCATTGTATTTACTTATATACATTTGGCCTCGGATCCCATATTGCTCTGCATTAGAGTTATTTACATTCCTGTCTTCATTAGAAGATTCTAGGTTCCTTAAGTGGCCCTTTCTGATTAATCTTTGTACTATTTCTCCTTTTACACCTTATTCTATGAATGATAATAATCTGTATTTACCATTAAAACTTACAGAGTTCTAGGAAGTGTTCTAAGTGCTTTTTACTTGAAAGATATTTAATCTTTGAGTCACAATGACTCAAAGAGATGAGTACTATATTATGGGTCATCCCTATTTTACAGATGAGGAAATTGAGGATATTGGAGGTTATGTTAATTTCCCAAGGCCACATGGCTAGAGATGTAGAGTCGGAATTTGAATTTAGGCAGTCTTACAGAAGCCAAGCTCTTAACCATTATGCTGGTGATGCAGCATGTTGATTTAGAACATGGGCCACCTCTTGCCTTCTCTGTTGGACTGCAGCTGAGACTGAACAGACAGTGTGACAGCACAGGAACACAGTGCACTGCAGAGAATGTGTCTTTCAGATCTTAGAGCATCGGCAGAAGTATTCAAATGGAACTGTCATGTTCCGCCCTTCACACAGCTCCAGCATTTGAGTCATCCTTTAGGAGTAGCATGAAGCTTCACATAAAATGCCTCATGCAGCACTAATTTAGTTGGCAGTTTTCAACCTGAATGTACATCTCACAACAAATCAAAGTGGATACCGTCCATGTTGGGATACAAAAACGTCAAATATCTGTCAAAAAACACATCAACATGTTGTAACAAGCCAAGCTTACAAACAAGCGCAGGCACAGACCCACCAATTAACTTGGTGGTGGGAGTCTATGGGCCTCACCTGGGTTCTTCAAGACACACAGTCAAGACATCATCTAGGCAAGGTGAGTGGGATGCACAGAGAAGGAAGGACCAAAAAGGTTCTTCTTATTGAGTTCCAGAGACCACACACTATGCCAAGTGATTTATATGTTTTATTTTTTTCTCTGGCTCTATTTTATATGTATGTGTATATTATCCATATACGAGTTAACCAACTTGCCAAAGTTAAGATGGGCAGAAGCAGAAAAATTGCTCTCTGGCTCTATAGCTTGTTTGCATGCTAGCTCAATCCAATTTAACACCATGGTCTTCATAAAGGTTTATTATATTTTCATTCATTCATTGGACAAAAAACAGATTGCGTATCTAATATGTGTGAAACACTGCTCTAGAAACTGGGGAGCCAACTGAATATAAAGCACACCTAGTTCATATCTTTATGGGTGAGATGGAAAACAAAACAAAAATTGATGTAAAATTCACCAGGTGGTTATGAAGAAAAATAAAGCAACATCTGGTGCGTAGAAAGTGACGGGGCAAACTATTTTCAGTAAGATTGTAATGGAAGATCCCTTGTTGATAGGGTAGCATGAAGCAGGGAGGGAAAGGATACATGGCTGTATGTGAACATGCCTGTATGGACATATAAGAATATCTTATGCAGAAGAAGCAGCACATGGAGAGAGAGAGAGAGAGAGAGAGAGAGAGAGAGAGAGAGAGAAATGGTAAACATGAGGACACAGAGATATCTGGGGCCAAATAAACTAGGGCCTTGTATGCCATATTAAAGGACTTGGAAATTACTTCTTGTATTATGAGAGGCAGAGGTTATGGATAGATTGTATTTGTGGTATAAGAGAAAGAGAGGAGTCAAGCTGACTTCAATATATTTTGTTTGGACAACTAGAAGAAAGAAGTCTCTATTACTAGATGGAGAAAACTAAAAGAATAACAGGTATGTGGCAGAGAATCAAGATTTTAGTTATATTTGAGATGACTATTAGATTTCTAAATCATGTTGGACATTATGGGCTAGCATTCAGGCTAGAGATACAAAAAATATGAACACAAATTCAGTTACATACCCTTTTATCTTTCTCTAACCTTCTTCTTCTCAATTCCTTTCTTATCAGGACTACTGACTTTTGGTTACCTAATTATATTAGTTTCCATTGGGGAGCTGTGAAAGAAGTGTGGCCCTTGTTTTTGTTGTTATTGCTGTTTTTGTTTCTTTTTTTTTTAAGAAATATCCCCTCCAAAAATTCAAGCAAAATAGTCTTTCTTAATCATACAAAAAACATTTTGAAATATCAAACTTGCTAATTTAGTTGGAGTGATTAGAATGGCATTGTTAATTAGAAGAGATATAGAAAGAGATAGGAAGAAATAAGAACAGAGTTTCTGCAAGAAAGGAAAAATGTTGATATAGAAGATGGATAACAGCTTCCACAAAATTCATTCACTCTGAAAGATGTCCAGTTTGACATGCTCTGCAGTGCTATGATCACACAAAGAGAACAGCACATTGTATCAATGACTTTAAGTAGCAGAAAAAAGAATGGTAACCAAATCTGATACCTCCCTAAGGGAAAAAAATAATGGCTCTGCTAGGCCCTGAATAAATAATAGAGATACAGGAAAATCTAGGGGAGGATTTGTGTTTTGTTCTCAGACAGATCTGAAGCATCAAAATTGAGACAAACAAGACCTTATTTGGGCAAGGAAAGGAGGGGAGAGAGAGAAGGAGAGAATTTGTGTTGTAGATAATAAAAAAAAGGAAGGAACGAACGAAAGGAAGAAGGAAGGAATAAAAGCAGATAGAAAGCATATTACAAGATGATGAGTTGATAGAAAGTGTTGCTTAGCCTGGGGTAGATGTATGGACATATGCAGAAGGAAGACGAAACTTCTGTGTAGCTTCAGAGAGCAGAAATCACAAATTGCCTAAGCTGAGACTCAAGGTATCTGGTCTCTTCCCCTTGCTAGCTATGTCAACCAAAGCAAGTTGCTATACCTCCTTGTGCCTTAGATATGTCTTCTGGAAAATAAGAATAATAACAGCATCTACTTTATAGTATTGTGAGGATTAAATGAAACAACTTCAATAAAATAAATGAATAGACAAAGGCTGGGAAAAATATCCCTGGATTGGGGCTGGCTCCTAGTATTAAAAAGGAATACTAATTCATACTTGTTCCAAGATCAATCTGGTACTGAAGGTAGTAATCTAATAGTTAAAACATGTAGCACAGCAGAAGTAGGTACTTTCAGTGGATTTGTCTATTCAAAAGAGGATTTAAGTTAACAGCTAAATAATATGTGGGAAGATGGATATGGGGAACAAGATTTAATTCCCTGGAGAAAAATTAGAGAAACAAGCTCAGAAAAGTGTCAGGATCTCATTTGGATAAACTAGGGTTCATTCAGTTTGGGCTGTAGTCCCACTAGAGAAACCAAGGCAGAAACCTAGCCACATAGTTTGGGCCAACACAGAGTTCAAGGCAGACTCACTTGCCTTATTGGCTTCCAGGAATTTTTTAAATCCTTTCCAAATTTCATCTCCACGTGATACTGAGGCTCCTTGGATTCTCCCACCCCTGACTAAATTGACCTCTGGATTTGAGTAGTAGTAGATACACAGTGAAAGCTCTATATGATTAGGAATGAACTGAGAAATCTCGAACAGATCTGCCTCATTTTGGGGAGGTTTTTTTTTTTTTTTTAACAGTAAGACCGAACAGAGAAAATTGTTAAGAAGTTAGTGAGCACTCTGTTCCTGGAAATCTCAGACAGAGCTAGAAAGGACATTTCCTAGCAAGGCCATTGTGAACCTTCATATATCATGAAGGGATCTGGTAGACTTATAACAATATTCCTTCTGACCGCGACTCTTACTTTACGTGGTAAAGTTTTCTGCGGATGTAATTAAGCTAATGATCTTGAGATGAGGATATTATCCTGGATTATCTGAGTTAGTCTTGAATTCTATCAGATATATCCCTTTAAAAAGAAAGCAGATGAATATTATGGGGCAGGGTAGCAAGGCAGGGGGTTGAAGGGTGATGTGAAGATGGAGTAGAGAGATGCAGCCACAAGTCACAGAAGGACAACAGCCACCAGAAGCTGGAGGAAGCACCGAATGGATCTCCCCTAAAGCCCCCAGAGGAGTGCCGCCCTGCCTCCACCTTAATTTTGGATTTCTGGCCTCTAGAACTGTGAGAGAATACATTTCTGTTGCTTTAAGCCACTGAGCTTGTGGTAATTTGTTACAGCAGCCACAGGAAGCTAATACAGTAAGATTCCAAAATTTCAAACTATAATATAAAAATGGATTATCTAACTGTAGATGGAGCAACAGCAATTAAATCCCATTTACTATTTCTTATTTTCTGTATTTTCTTATAAATATTATCTTAATTTCAAATGTCCCTTAGTCTACTTGACCATAGATGTTACAAAGGGAATACATCTAACAGAATGGAACGCCCAAAGAGTTGGTAATTAAGTAATTAGGGAGATGGCAGAAGGTTGTTAAAAATCACAATGCTGTCCTAATTTTCTCTCCTAATATATAATGCCCATGGAGAGGAAGTTCTCCTTAGGCAACTATTAATCAGACTCCTAAAATTCTTCAAGTCAGTCAATCGATACTCTAAAAAGGCTATAGAGTTATAAATTAAACATCCTAAGAAGAAACTGGAAAGATAGGGCTGATATAGGTGCCTCAGACATATATTAATTTATTCATTCTTGCAACAAATATTATTGTGCCTCTATTATGTAAAATACAATATGGTACAAAGAATATAATAACCATAAAAAAAATCAGAGAACATTTTTAATCCTTTCACCCTTATTTAGTTTTGCTCTTAACTAATTGTAAGGACTTGAAAATGTCCCAGAACATTTTGGATTCTCCATTTCCTCATCTCTGAAGGGAAAATAATGTACTAACACCTCTAAAATTCTTCCTAGCTCTAAGATTTCATGAAAATATTATTCATTTTCCACAGATTCAGAACCTATCCTTTCCCTTTTCCTTATGCACATTTTACGCCTCACCTATTCATGCTGTTTTTCTATTTTCATCACAAGGGTCTATTACTTTTTGAATGGCTTCATTGAAATGAATAAATAGAGTCAAGTCAAATCACAAGGTTAGCTTCTTTAAAATTTTCTTCTCTGCAGTAAATTGAATGTATGGTTTCTATGTACTAGACACATTTCCCTCCTCATATTTAGAAATCCTTTTCTGTTTTGTGGTCTCTCAAGCATTTTAAAAACCATTCATTCAAAGTAGGACTGTCTAGCTTGTCTCATATTTCCAAGAATATACAGTTATTCTAGAAGGCTTTGATTTCATCTGCAGGGATTTCCAGTTCTATGCAGCAAAGCTCAATACTGTGTTTTCCTTGGAGAATATTTAGAGTAAAGATATAAAGACCAATGTTTCTCATAAAGATTCATCTCTCTTAGACTATATGCCACTTGGGAATAATAACAAAATTCTCACAGGAAAATACTCCATCTGTTAATATAATTTGACTCCTTCTCCCCATGCACTGAAAATAGCCATTAATTAGCATGCATATTAAAGAACAGGGGAAGAATTCTGAACTCAGAGTAAAAATACATAGTCTTATTTTATTCCCTACCTCATTTGTGTATTTGGATAGGTCTTTCCTATTTTGAAGCGTTGGTATATTTACCTTTCAACTGGAGAGAATAATAGAAATACTGATACCAAGCATTTTTTGAGTTTTTACCACAACACAGGCATTATGCTAAGCACATTATATATGCCATTTCATTTGATCTTCATAATACTACTGTGTAAGTATCCTTTTTTCAAAGATGAAGAATCTAAAGTTTAGAAAAGAAGATAATCTCAAGGGCACATAACTAGTAAGGGGTAGATCAGGGATTCTAAAACTTTTCGTGGTTGTCAGACTGAGAAATTTATGTCTCAACATCTCCGTATTATAAACAATACTGATTTCCATCCTCACAGAGTAGAAGCAACATACAGTAAGATTCCAACATACAGTAAGAAATTTATTTTAAAACTATTATACCCTATTCAGATGAAAGATGGAAATTATAAAGATGATAAAAAATGATGATACTGTTGAAAGTATCAACCTCAGAATTAACTTTAGAGGGGGAAAATGGTAAATTTAATGAATTTGGTAATCTCTTCAATTTATAGCAATGTCTGCTGCCCCCATATGGTGTGCTTTGTGACTATCCTCTCCTCGGTGCTTATCTTCCCTTACCTTAGTTAAAAATACTCCTGTCCTAGGACCTGTGTTCTATGATTCTTTTTGCTTACGCTGGAAAGGAAGTAGATAATGAGGAATTCTTATGTTGTGATGGGGCTTACTGCTTGATTATATGTTAATGTGTGGAATTTTAGTTGACTAATAAGCAAAAAAGAAAATTTATTGAAAAGATATAATGGAGAAGTCATAGAACAAATTCTATTGGAAAACCCAAAAAGTCTCAGTAACAGGAATTATTCTTCTATCTCTTTCAGAAAACAATAACAGAATTTACAAACTCTGGCCATGAATTCTATTCTTGCTTCACTCAGGTTAGTATCAGAGCCCTGGAAGAGAAGATTCAACTGATAAAACTAAAGGTATGGCCCAGCCTCTTAAAAATACTAATTGGAGAAAAAAAAAAAACTTCTGTGGCAGAAGACATCTTTAGTATATCTGTTGATTTTTGTAATGGTAAAATGGGGCATCTTGATTTACTGAAAAGTAGATGAAGATAAAATTTCCTCAAACCATAGTAAACAGATTTCGGCATGGAAAAATTGAATGCTGGGTAACCAAAACCCACGAATACTCATTAAAGGTATTATGTTACTAGTCACTTAGTTTTTTTTATTTTCAAATACTAGTCGTAGGAACATAATACTTAACCATAATGATACAGGACTCTAACAGCATGATAACAGAAACTAGGAAAGTCACTCATTTGTCAATGACCTGATTGCAGGGGTTTCTAACCTGGTGTCTCTAAAGCACAAGGAGTCCAGTGGATAAGATGGATGGCTTGTTGAACCCACAACAATTATATCCAAATATTTGAATGGTGTTAGCATGTGGAATTTTTTTCTGGTCAGAGTTCATATGATTTATTAGATTACCAAAGGAATCTGTCCTATAATTCATCCCCCAAAGTGTAAAATTGTATGTATAAAAAAAATTCCATTAAAAACAATTTCTACCTTCAAGAAGTTCATGGTCTCAAACTCTCTTCAAGGAAATAAATATATATAGAAAGACTCCCATACAATATAATAAAATTTTTTTAATAAATTCTATAGAAGCGTAGCTTCTACTTGTACATAGAATGGGGTAACTGATATAAAGTCAATGTGCCCACCTATAGAAAAAAATTTGAATAAAATATGAAAATCATCTAAATACAGTGAAGAGACAACAACATGAACAAGAAAGACTAAGATTCAGTAGAGGAAGAACATCAGGGAGATAAACTTAACCCCGTGAAACTGCTATTACCCTAGGGACATTTAATGATTCTAGGTATGGGAAGGGAGGCTAGGAATGCAGGAGTTAGAACCCAGAACACCTTTGCTGAGGGACAGAGAAATGGTAGAGCTTTGGCAAGTATTAGAGACCTTCAGTACGTGCTTAATTATTCCCTCAGTATATTTGCTGTGCTTTAGTTTTGTTTGAGAGCAGGAGGCCACAACCTAAGCTGAACTCAGCCAAAAAGCATAACAGAGAAAGATTAGTTTGTCATATCTGGCTTTCATATATACCACATTTTCTTTATCCATTCATCTGTGATGGGCACTTAGGTTGGTTTCATATTTTGACTGCTGTGAATAATACTGCAATACATGACAGTGAAGATATCTCTTTGATGTATTGATTTCCTTTCTTTTGGATATATACTCAGTAGTGGAATTGCTGGGTCACATGGTAGTTCTATTTTCAATTTTTTGAGGAACCTCAATACATTCTCCATAGTGGCTGTACTAGTTTATATTTCCACCAACAGTGTATGAGAGTATCCTTTCTCTACATCCTTGCCAGTGTCTGTTATTGCCTGTCTTTTGATACAAGCTATTTTAGCTGGGGTGAGATAATATCTCACTGCATTTTTGATTTGCATTTCTCTAGCAATTAGTGATATTGAGCATTTTTTTCATATACCTGTTGGCAATTTGTATGTCTTCTCTTCAGAAATGTCTATTCAGGTCTTGTGCCCATTTTTAAATTGGAATATTTGGGTTTTTGGTATTGAGATGTTTAAGTTCTTTATATATTTTAGTTATTAATCCCTTGTCAGATGAATAGTTTGCAAATAGTTTCTCCCATTTTGTGTGTTGTCTTTTCATTTTGTTGATTGTTTCCTTTGCTGTGTAAAAAGTATTTTTAGTGGGATGTAATCCCAATCGTCTAATTTTGCTCTGGTTGCTTATGCTTTTGAGGTCTTACACAAAAACCTTTCCCCAGACCAAGGTCCTGGTGTATATACATGCTACTGATTTTTTGTATGCTTGATTTTGTATGGTGGAACTTTACTGAATTTATTTATCAGTTTTAACAGTTTTTTGGTGAAGTCGTTAGGTTTTCTAGATATAAGATTATGTCATCTGCAAACAAGGCTAATTTGACTTCTTCCTTTCCAGTTTGGATGTGCTTTCTTTCTTTCTCTTGCTTAAGCCCTCTGGCCAGGGCTTCTAGTATTATGTGAAATAATAACTTTGAAAATAGACATCCTTGTTTGTTCCAGTCTTTAGAGGAAAGGACTTCAATTTTTCCCCACTTAGTACAATTTCAGTCCCGAGTTTGTCATATATGACCTTTATTATTTTAAAGTATGTTTCTTCTATACCCATTTTGATGAGGGTTTTTATCATAAGGGATGTTGTATTTTATCATATTCTTTTTCAACGTCTATAGAAATAATAATGTTTTTGTTCTTGATTCTGTTAATGTGATGTATCATTATTTATTGAATTATGTATGTTGAACCA